>JBBYHM010010532.1:0-12905 GCA_038381775.1 Adansonia rubrostipa
AGGAAATTGATCGTTGTCAACATGTTAGCCTTTCAACATGGATAAAATCCATGAGCTTAACATGATTTTGACTCATAGAAAAGAAAAAAATGATGGATGTAAGCAAAAATTGCTAAATTTCTGGATGAAATCACCTTCAAAAGTTTTTAAACTTAAAATTTCTTGAAAATTTCTATGAAAAATGGTTAAATTTGAATATGGAAAGCTTTTTGTTTGAGAAAATTTTTGTCTTTGACTTTTTTAAGGTGGTGGACGGCAAGAATGGTGGTTTTCGAATCCATTTTGCCGTGAGGTTTCATCGAAATCCATAAGAATTGTCTTTCATTTATTACATGTCATAATTTCTTTTTTTTTATTTTTTTATTTGATTTGTTTGAGATATGATTTGATTTTGACAAATTGATTGGATTTAAATTTATAACTCATCTCCTTGTGATGTCATGCATGACATCATTGATTTCTATAGATATTTTGAGTGATATTTGTATATAATATGTAAAATTATACCGTAAAATTAACTATAAGAACTAAATTGTAAAAATTAAAAACTATGTATTTACAAAAAAAATTCATATGATAAATTTACTTTAATGTAATGATAAAAATGATTTTTTATGTACAATACAAAATATTAAAAATAGCAAACTCATAAAATTTTTTGAGAAAAACCTTTATCGAAAAAAATTATTATATACGAAAAAATTTAAAACTCATAAAATAAATTGAATTTTTACAAACAGACTTAATGGGTATTAGGAAAATAATATTTAAAGAATTTTAAAAATTATGCACTTAGAAAAATCTTACTAAAGAAATTTACAAAGTAGGAACTCTGTAGTTTAGTAATAGAAAATTTTCTAAAACTTACAAAATAAATTGAAATTTTCAAAATTGATTTAATATAAATTAAATAATAATATTTTAAGAATTTTAAAAGTTATAAACTGAGAAAAATGCTCTAAAAATTTTAAGAAGTAGAGTACTCTATATTTTTAGAAACAGAAGAAATTATGAAAGAAAATGCAGAACTCATAAAATAAAATGAATTTTGAAAAACTGTTTTAATATGAATCAAAAATAATATTTGAATAATTTTAAAAATTATAAACTTAGAAGAATCCTACAAAAAAATCTATGGGTAGAAAACTCCGTATTTTGGTAACAAAAAAAATTTTAAAACTCATAAAATGAATTAAAATTTTCAAAACTAATTCAATATAAATTAGATAGTAATATTTAAAGAAATTTAAAAATTATAAACTAAAAAAAAGCCCCACTGAAAAAAATTTACAGAGTATAAAACTCGTATCTTGGTAACAAAAAAAATTTAAAACTTGTAAATTAAATTGAATTTTTCAAAATGATTTAATATGGAATAGAAAATAATATTTAAAAAATTTAAAAAATTATAAACTAAGAAAAATCTTTCCAAAAAATTACGGAGTAGAAAACTTCGTATTTTGAAAACAAAAGATTTTCAAAAGAGCAATGCAAAACCAATAAAATAAAACAAAATTTCCTAAAGTGATTTGATATGAATTAAATAATAATATTTGAGGAATTTAAAAATAATATTGACTTAGAGAAATCTTCCCAAAAAAATTCATGGAGTAGAAAACTCTATATTTGTGAAACGGGAAAAATTCTAAAATTCATAACAAATAAATGAATTTTGAAAAACCAATTTAATAGTAGTTGAATTTGAATATTTGAAGAATTTTAAAATTAAAAACTCAAGAAAATTAGACCAAAAATTTTATAGATAACAAAAAGTTTATATTCTAGAACTGAGAAAATTTTCAAAAAAATACATTAAAGTTTATATTCTAGAACTGAGAAAATGAATTAAATAAAATATATTATTAAAAATATTAATTTATAAAATGATAAAGAAGAAAATTTAAAATTCAAAATAGTTTTAGCAAAAAAAATTTCACGAGTACAATACTCACGATATTGTGAAAAAAATTCAAAATTAATTACAAAAATGAGTAACTTGACACCTTATGGTATAAAATGCCAACACAAATTTTTATTGAATATTTTTAATTTTTCGGAGTGCTTATCAGCATAAATAGCACACATGTATCAGTAAAAATATACGAAGGTCAATTTTCTAAATTTTATGAAAATTCTCAAAACATTCCTAAAATGGAAAATTTCACTATGATATCATCCGTAGAAATAGATTTTTAAATTTTAAAAAGAAATTATTAAAAAAATAATTTTTCTCTTAAATATTCGTTTTGTTTATTAGAAATTAGAGATTAAAATATGACTTTTTTTGTTACATGAACTTACAGCTATTTAAATTATGACTAAAAAGGTTTTCAAAATGTCTTGTTCATCTGAAAAAGATTGTTCCCTATGAGGATGGCCATTAAGTTCTCGGTCTTGGATATTCAGGATTATTGGAAAAGAAACCCAAACGAAATTAGGTGTCTACATGAAGATATTCCAACTCCATTGATTTGAGAGGGTACTCCAACCCCCTTTACATTTAAAACTAGAATTTCTTCTCCAACAAAATCCATTTTAAATATACCTAAATTATATCTTTTGGGGATACTCGAACCCTATTACTCCTAGTGGGACCTCCAACCTCGTTTTCCACTAAAAACTCGAATTCTCTCTTTATTCCTAATTATTATCATAACTTTATCTTTAGGGATACTCTGACCCTACCTCTCCAAGGGGATACTCCAACCTTATTTTTACTTTAAAAATCCAAGAATTATCTATTTTCCAGATGCCCCAGATTGTTTTGATTAAAATCTTTTGCATCCCTCAAATTACCATTGAATCCAAACCCACTATAAATTGTCATCTTTATTATTCTTTAATAATTAAAGACAATTAGACATATATTTTGATTGTCCCTCCTTTTTACATTCTTTTGTTTGTGATTGTTTGTTTAAAATATTATTATGTTCTTTTTTATCTTACCAACATGTTTTCTTTTTATAGTGACTATCATGAATTCATATTTAAAATATGTTTTCCAATGAAATTTAGAAGGCAATGTTTCATGTCAATATCTCTCTAGTGCCTAATATGGAATATCCAAATTTTTAAAATCCAATCCAGACATATTTTCATAAAAAATACCTATGTTCTTTGCACCTCCGAGGCGCACAGGTGATCTAATATTCTTTAAAAACCCATATCTAAAATTTATAAAACTTCATGCATTAAAGGGAATTTATCTAAATAATGACAAAATGGAACCGATTTAACTGAGATTGAAGCGAGACATAACTAGTAGGTACTGATTTCGGGTGTTGTTAAGGTACTAATCCTTCCCCACACGTAACTAACTCTTGAACCCAACAAACGAATCTTTGAACTTTGTAAACCTTGAATCAGTATTTTAAGTTTCGAAGATTAGAATATTTTTTCAATTGGTATCTGATCTTGCCTAGCTTGAAATGATCGATGGTGACTCAAATTTTATGGCCAATTCTTGATGGCCATCCGAGACTAGTTGGATGAGCGATTCACTCGATGATCTATCTTTCCTCCATATTGTTATGCCTAATCCAAATCCTGATCATGAGATAACTCAAAGGCTTGTCCACCATCAATACCATACATTTTTGGGTTGAGCACGCTCGGATCATCTAAAGTTTTAAAGGCAGGCAAATGACGACATTTATGACAACATAATCTAGTATGATCTAGTTTAAAATTTAGCTACACTAGTTGATCTATTTTTCTTGCACCTTTAGTGGCTTCTAATAAAACTTCACAAGTTCGATAACAAAAGCTAGTTAAAAACACTTAGAAAATATTGTTTTAATGCTCAAATCAGCTCTAAATTCAAGCATTTATTCAAATGTCCTTGAGTTGTTCTTGAAAGAACTCATTTAATAAAACCAAACCTGAACTTAAATGTTGGTTGAAAGAGCCAGGGCTTACACACATGGGGGTTTATTTTTGAAAAGATAAACAAAAACACTTTAAACAAACATTTTATCAAACATGTGACCCATTACCTATTATTACTTGCTAGCAACTAATCAGCCATAATCCTAAACTACAAAACCTAGCTTTGTCAAGCCTATCAAAACTAGCGCATGCTCATCTATCATGCAATTTCATATTAATTCTCATTAATTCATAATCATAACATAGAAAGTAAGCTTGATTAAAACTCCATAGCATACTTATCATTTTAAATCAAGATTTAAATTATTTAAGCTTAGATCTAAACATGTAAGCTTACGATTTCATTAAATTAAGTACCAATTTCAGCTTAACTAAGCTTAATTTAACTTGATTCATCATGTTGTAATGTCCTCCTACACAACACCTGAATCACTTGGATGATGTCGCATGCAACTTAAAAGTGTATCCCTTTGGGTTATTCCTTGATCGGGATATGGATTACGCGTGATGAGATATTAGCAAGTGGAAGGACCATCAAACAAATCGCTCATCAACTGGTCTTGGATGGCCACCATGAAGTAGTAAAACTTGGAGTCACCATCGATCATTTAGGCTAGGCATGATCAGATGTTTGTTGAAAATGATATTCCAAGTTACAAAACTTGAAACTTTGATTTCAAGGTCTAAGAAGTCCAAAAATTGGTCAGTCGACTTTGGGAGTTGTTTACACATGAGAAAGAATTAGCACCCCCACAATGCATAAAATTGATATCCACTAACCATGTTTTACATTGGTTTCAATTTCCTTGGATTTGACTTGTCATTATTATATAATCCCCTTTTAATGCATGAAGAAAATTGTAAATCTAGGTTTTAAGAAAAAATAAAATCACTTATGCACCTCGATATACAGGGAACATAAGGATTTTTTTTAAAAAATGAGCTTCAAATTTAATTTTGAAAATCAGATATTTTATGTCAAGCACTGGAGAGATACTGACACAAAACAATGCCTCATAATTTTTAAAAACAATTTGGAAATATAAATGCACAATGGACTCCACAAAGGAAAACATGTTAGTAAGACAAAAAAAAATAATAATATTGCATAAAAATAAACACATAAAAGGATAAAAATGAGGGATGGTTAGAATATATCTCATAATTTCTTTAACTGTTATGAAATAACTGAGATAGCAACTTTAAGACACGTTTGGACTTGGTGGTCACTTGAGGTATAAAAAAGGATCTAATTAAAAGGCTCAAAAAGTTTGAGATAGAGAATTTGGATTTTTTAAGTGAAAATGAAGGTTAGAGTGTCACCTCAAAAGATGAGGTTAAAGTATCCTGAATGTTAAAAATTTTAGTGATTTTTTAAATTTGAATAAAGTTTGTAAAAATAGGGTTAAAGTATCCTTTCAAAGCACAGGTTGGAGTATCCCCAAAGATGAAAATTTTAGGAATTTTTAAAGGAATTTTTTTTAAAATAGGTATTTTAAAATTAAAATTGGTAATTTGAATAAAAGATAAAATTAATTTTTTGTTTGGCCTTGATTCGAGCCTTGTAGGACTTCTTTCATGACACTCGACTTTATGGGAATTAATCTGATGCATTTTGAGACATTCAAAAGTTTCAAAGTAGTTTGAGAAATTAAACTAATTTTTAAGTCCAAAAACAAGGGATAGCATCACGCTATCTCCTTTGCCGAATTTGTTAGAGTTTATCTAAAGTCTTTAAGATGTAAATAAGGTACTGTTAGAGAAATAACTTGACAACAAGTCTTCCATCTTGCAAATAAGGCATATCCTATCCAGGTAAAATTTTTGAAATGATACCTTACTTTTCTATGTCAAAAAAAGAGGGAAGTTCTTATTTTTCAATCTAATACAAAATTAAAATTTTAGTTATAAAAGTTAAAATTCAAGATAAATAAATTGAAACCATTATTGGCCATAAAAGTTATAGGTGATTCTTCTTTACTCGTCTTTTAACATAAAATGTCACAAAAATCCTAGAAAAACACTTTCTAGGTGGAATTATTTTTGAAGTTAGGTTTGCTTTAGCATTGTTAGCATGTGCAGGAGGTGTACCAAACTTTAAAAAATCACCCCAACCTTGTTCAAAATCTTTAAAACACAAAGACAACATTTTAAAAATGAAATTTTATGAACTTTTTGAAAATATACTTTAAAAATCCATAAAAATCATCTAGTTGGCTAAAATGGCCTAAATAGAATGTAAATTGCTAATTCTAGGGGTTTCAGACAGTAAAGGTTTAAAAAAGTATAATTCCTCATCCATAATAAACTAAGGGCATATGAGACACCATTGAAAAGGTAATTCGATGCCTTTTTTGGGAAAAATATTAAGAAATTCAAGAAAAATGTTATAGGGCTGAAATATGGTTTTTTATGTCATGACTATAGTGTTACCAAAGCAAAATAGTGGAGCTTTTTTTATTTTCAGGGTTCTAACACTAGGCTCAGGTGATGGACATTCGAATGTCCTTAGCAAAGAGGGTTAATTATAGTGGCTTAGCAAGCTCATTCATATAATGCCAGAGTAATTGGGATAATGGAACATCCCATTAACTAAAGTCACTAGTAAGGGTATTAGACCTTAAAATCAAGGCATAAGCATTTTAAAACAAGTAAAAAAGCCATTTTATTTTTAAAACCATAATATTTAACCTTATTTAACCATTAATCCAGGCATGGAAAGCTTGATTTTTTTCCCTAAGAATGGAGGACCAAATAGTGAAATCATTAAATTCATGTTAACCTCCATTTATTAAAAGTAACATATGCTTAACTTGAGGGGCTTTTTGAAAATCAATTTTTTTTGAAAATCAATTTTTTACTTCAACCAAGCAAACATCTTGATAAACATGTTATTAACTAAAGGTGACATACATGAAAATGAACATCGATAGCTAATTTAGACAAACTAAAATGATATTTGGACATGAAAATAATGATAAAAAATGAAAAAATTGACTAACAAGATGCATGGAAATTAGAGCAACATGAACAACATTAAGAATCGTGCTGTGGCAGAAGATATGAACATGTTTAATCAAAGAAAAACTAGTTGGAATTTTCAAAAAAAATTATAAACATGATTTTGAGACAAATCAAGCATATGAACATAGTAGAACATAGTGAAAAAGTCAATATGCCATCAAAAATCCTAAATTGACCACAAATAAAGCTACAAAATCAATGGATCATCCTCAAAAGGTTCATGGTCACCTTGATTTTGGCTCACTCAAATGATACAAATGCAAAAGAACAGTAAATGAATAAGGGAGTACGAAATATACCCAAAAGCTTGAAAAACTTGCTAGAGATGTTAGCAAAAAAGTCTCTAGACTTACAACTCACTTTCTTCCCTTCCTTTACTATTAGTTATCAAGAAAAAAATGAAAATAAAGAGCGTAAGGGCTATGATATCAATGAAGGGAAGATTAGAGAGTATAAATAAAGGAAAGGAAGGGTTTTTAAAGGTTTCTTAGTTATGGTTTGGAGGAGCTACGAAAATAGAGAGTAATTTTTGGTTTTTGATAGCTGAGGAGTGCTTCTTTGGAAGAGTGTAAGAATCTTTACATTGTTGAGCCAAATATGGCTCTTCTCTTTAGAAATGCTCAGCTAAAAGTTTAGAAGCTAAAAATAAAGGTATTATGGAGTTTTCCACATGTACCACATAATAGCCCTAGGTACTGTGTTCAGTTGGCTGAATTTTCATTGATTGTGGTAGCCATGGTAATGAAGTTTAAAGGTTGAGGGATTTTACAGATAGAGAAAGCCAAGCTTAACCTTAAACAAATAATGTTTTCCATAAAAATATTTTATTTTCTAACCATTTTAGGCCTTAAAAAATCATTCAATCCAATCTTATGTCCAATGCTGAAGCCTAGTATGAATTTTGATTAATTTTTATGCTAAAAGCATGGCCAAATTAGATTTTAGAGAAATAGTTTAAAGGTAGAAAAACAACATAAATTAAGCATAAATTAAGCAAAATGCCTGCTTGTATCAATATAGAGAACTTTGTATAAATACACTGAGCAATTTTTGCCTTCTAGTCTTTAGACAAAGAGCTTTATATTGACACAAAGAGCAAATTATGCCTTCTAGTCTCAAGACTATATGGCGAGTATTGATACTACAAGGGCTGCATCGATGCTCCCATATGTGTATTGATACATTTTGACCAAAAATCATGATTTTGCTGATAATATAAACCTGTATTAATATAAACAACATGGCTAACCACCTTAAGTATTGATACTCTATTTTTTTATATTAATACAAATAGCAAGATTTTAAAATTTCGATGATATGGACCCTTTTATCAGGACTTGCATGAAGAAATGTAGACTTTTCATACCTTTGTCTTTCTAAACACCTTATCTTAATCGATAATGATGGGAAATAATCCATACTCTTTTGAATAACACTGATGATGCCTTGAATGACTAAGACAAGATGATGTATTAGTACATTCATGAATAAAGTTTTTTATATTTTTTAATGCGGTTCTTAGGCATTTCAAACCTTCCCCAAAAAAATTTCTCACTTGAAACTTTGTTACCTATAATGCCTAGTGACATGGCACCTAACAACTGTATTCCTTTTTTATTTTTCTTATTCTATTCTATTACCTTTCCATTTAGTCCTAATATGTCAGAAATTGGTCTGCGAAGAAAAATAGATGTATTCCATCTAAAAGTCTTTTATTAGGCATGGTTTACTTAAGAGAGGCCCAAACAAAATGGGTTGTTTACAGCTACCCATTGCTAATCATCAAGAATAAGGTAAAGACAAATCGACACCATTTTGTACAAGGTGGAATAATGCCTCTTAATTGCTTGTAAAAAATGAGATCTAATTAATGTTTCACTATGATGAGTATGATCTATTGGCAATCATTTTGATAAAAGTCTAAATGAGTTTTTGTAAGGTTTAACCTCCCTACTAGGCTTTTAGAATTTCTAAGGTTTGACACCTAGACAATCGTCAATTAATGCATGTAGACACCTTATTTTGTCCAGTGCACTTTTGGCACCCCAAGACTCAATTAAAGGATGATAAAGTTGCAAATTAAAATAAAAACTAAGGGACGACTACCAGGTACCGTGTCCCCAGGCATAATTAGGCAACATAGTGCAAGGCGAAAAATTTTTTTGGGAAGGTCCGAAATGCCTATGGGTCACAATAAAGAAAAAAATCAAAGGCCATTTTCCAAGATGTCATCGGAGTCATTTAGATGAGTACACAAATCAATGTCCCACTATTTCTAACCAAGTTGAGGTAGGTCGGGGAGCCACAGGTACATGCAAGTTATATTGGTGCACAAGTACTAATACAAGGCTTTATGGCACGAAAAACTTGAATTTTTACATGTAGTATCAATGCAAGAGGGTTTGGTATGGATACCGAAGATGTGGTGCCAATACTTAGCATGTTTGTATCGATACAAACCTTGGCAGTGGCTAAAGTTGTGATTTTTGGCAAAATGTATCGATACATAAGATTATTTATTGATACAAGTTCATGGAGTTTTAATACAGGCTTTTAAGTCTTGAAACTGGAAACTAATTTTTGCTCTTGGTATCGATACATGATTTATTGTATCAATACTCATGCGTAAAAATTACCTTGTGTATCAGTATATAATGTTCTTCATCAATACACAAAGACATATTTGCCTACCTCGAGCCATTTTTTAGCCCCTGCACCACTAATTCAAAATCTTATTTAAACACTTTCTTGCATCTAAAATCATCAAAATTCATACTAGGCTTCGTCCTTGGGCATGTATTGGATTTAAACAAAATTTTAAGGTCCAAATAGCCAATGACAAAGGACATTTCATGACATTAAGCAATTTATCAAAGGGTAAGGTTGAACTTACCCAATGCCCAGCTGTAGAAAGTAGTCTAGATCTAATATTTTTGCTAATCAAACTAATGGGCTTGCATGGCAGCTATGCACTATACTTGACCTCTGCGTGAGGTGCATGCACCAAAATCCTAAAATGCCCTTGCTTTTTCATTTTTTATCTCTATGGCCACATGGCTAAATAAGCCAACCTTAGAATCAGTTGAGGAAAAAGAAAACCAAAAAAAAAAAAGAAAAAGAGATTCCTAACAGAAAAACTTCCATTTTTAATCATTCTTTCATCCTTTCAATATTCTAGTCCTACTAAAAACTATGAAACTCTTATCCACTCTTGGATCCCTTCAAAACTGTCACAAAAAGTCTTTCCAAAAACCTTTATTTCACCCATAGTCCCTTTCAAAACTCTTCTTTATCCATACCTAACTAAAAAGCCCATCCTTTTCATCACTATTTTGTTGTTCAACCGAAAAAGGTGAAGCTTAAAATTGCTATTCAGAGAAAAGGCTTAAGCTTGAAACTTTGGTACATTTTCTCCATTTGACTCTGTATATTCTTTGATTTTTCAGCATTTTCAACCTCTTAGTGAGCTCTCCATGTTACCATCACCTTTTTATGGTTCTCATGCATTATTGCTACCTTGTTTGTGGTAGTCTTTAGAGTGTTGATTTTCTCTTGATACCTTGACATTGCATGGTAGACCAAATATCTTGTAATCTTAACACATGCTTAAGTGTTCACCTCAACATGTCTTACGTATATTCATGCATTTTCTTGCGTTTTAAGGAGTCTCATGGCATAAAAATGCTGTCTTGACAACTTTAGCCTGTATTCCTTTGGTTAAATATGTTTATACACTTTATTTGCCGTCTTCTTGCATTTTTGTCACTTATCTCCATGTCAATATTTCACTTGTGTGTGTTTGCATGTTTAGTGTTTATTTATCTTAGTGCATGTTATGTTTTGTTTATGTCATTCCTATCAAGATTCATTCTTGTTTGTTAAAAATTTGATTTTTACAAGAAATCCCCAAGTTCATACTACTTTCAGTAAATGAAGAATAGTATGGACTAGTGCTTTCATAAAATTGGTCTTCCAATCTTGGGAACAAAGAAAACATTTAAGCTCTGGATTCATGATAATACAAGTTTACTGTTTTTTAAAGCAAAAATAACCTCATCTTTTTAGTCAAAAAAATACTAAGCCATGATCTCAAGTCTAACACCTTCATGGCATGGTTAACGAGTTGTTTCATCGTCTCAAACTACTCTAAGACTGTGGAATGAACTCGTGATGCTCATGCCATTCTTTCCCCTGTGTTATGGATGTTCGGATGTCCGTGAATTGAATTTGACCTGCAAGAAGCCTGAAATATCAAATAATCCCCTTTTTTTTGCTTTGGTAATGCTATAGTCTAAATTTGAAAAATCATTTTCAAACAACAAAATATTTCCTTTGACTTATCTAATACTTTTGCTTTAAAGGGCATCGAATTACCTTTCTAACGGCGTCTTACTTGCTCTTAGATCATCCCAAACAAGGGAGTTATGATTTTTTGAACCTTTGCTATTTGGAATCCCTAGAACTGGCATGCAACTTTTTGTTTGGGCCATATTGGCCCATCAGATGATTTTTACGAAATTTTACAATATTCTTGCTAAAAATTTCACAAAATTCCCTTTTCAAAAAGGTATTGTTCATAATCTAATGATTTCAGATAATTTTAAAATGATTTTCCAAAGTCTATTATGCCCCTTTCTTTGTACGTGCTACCAGTGTCCAGATAGACTTAAATTCAAAAATGAATTCTACCTAAAAAACAATTTTCTAGGTTTTTTGGAATATTTTATATTAAACCTTATTAGGTTATCTTTCCAATGGTACCTCATTTACCATCTGAAGCCTTCAGATGCACCCAAAAAAATTTGCAAATGGAGATGACATGATGCTATCCCCTATTTTCAACTTAATTTTTTAAGTATCTTTTTATTGAGACATTCGAATGTCTCAAATGTATCTAGTTGGTTCCCCTTACAACACCAACTCTTTTGACTTGGATCAAGGCTAAAATACAAAAAGAAAAAAAAAGATTTCATATTAAAATTTTTGCTAGTTTACATACTCCAACTGCATTACTCCAAGAGGAAACTCTAACTCCGTTTTCAATTAAAAATCTAAATTTTCATGTTGTTCATAAATATTGTCCTAACTCTATCTTTGGGGATACTCCAACCACACTTTACCTCAAAAATCCAATCCAAAATTTTCTCTTTTTTGGATGCCTCAAACTACTTTGATTAAAATCATCCTTGACCCTTAAATTATGACCAAATCCAGACATATCTTTGAAATTGTCATCCCGATTATCCTTCAATAATCGAAGGCAATTATAAGATACATTTCGATCATCCCTCATTTTTGTGCTCTTACCTTTGTGTTCTTGTTTATGATATCATTGTATTCTTTGTCATTTTAGTAACACATTTTTTTTATGGTAATTATCGTGCATTCATATTTAAAATTTGTTTTCCCATAAAATTTACAAGGCAATGTTTAGCGTTGGTATCTCTTTAGTCCCTAATACGAAACATACAAATTTTCAAAATCCAATATGGATAGTATTTTCGTAAAAATCCTTATTTTCTCATACCTTCAAGGCACATAGGTGATGTAATTTTTTTTTAAAAACCTGGATATACAATTTTGCAAAACGTCATGCATCAAAGGAAAATATTTCTAAATAATGACAAAAATGGAACCGATTAAGCTAAGATCGAAGTGAGACATAGTTAGTAGGTATTGATTTTGAGCATCATTGGGTTGTTAATCCTTCCCCATGCATAACAGACTCCCAAACTCAACCAACGAATCTTTGGACTTTGTAGACTTTGAAATTGATGTTTCGAGTTTCGTAACTCAGAATATTATTTTCAATAGGCATCAAATCCTGTCTAGCCTGAAATGATTGGTGACGACTCCAAGTTTATGTCCACTTCATGGTGGCCATCCAGACTAGTTGGATTAGCGATTCGCCCGACAGTCTCTCTCCCCTTCATATTATCACACCAAATCCAAATCCTAATCAAGGCATAACTTAAAGGCCTGACCATAACCAA
>JBBYHM010010532.1:23622-43723 GCA_038381775.1 Adansonia rubrostipa
AGGATTGCAATAACTATGCTAAAAAATGTCACAAATGCCAAATCTAAGCTAACAAAATCCACATCCTACTAACACATCTACATGTTATGACAGCTCCATAGCCTTTTTCTATATGAGGTATGGACATGATTGGACTGATTACCCTTCTGGCTTCTAATGGTCATCGTTTCATTTTGGTTGTAATTGATTATTTCACAAAGTTGGTAAAGGCAACTTTTTATGCCAATGTCTCTATATATATATCATATGCAAATTCATAGAACGAGACATCATTTATAGATATGGTCTTCCTGAACAGATCATCATGGATAATATGCATAATCTAAAAAACAACATGATGCAAGTAGTCTGCTCTCAGTTTAAGATTCAGCATCAAAATTAAGTCCCATACAGTCTAAAAATGAATAGAATAGTAGAAATAGCCAACAAGAATATCAAGAAGATAGTAAAAAAGATGGCCAAGACATATAAAGATTAGCATGAAAAGTTATCTTTTGCATTACATGCCTATCGCACGGCAATACAAACTTCCACAGATGCTACCCCATTCTTTTTGCTTTACAACATAGAGGCCGTCTTACCAATAGAGATTAAAATACTATCACTTAGAGTCTTGATGGAATCCTAACTTAAAAAAGCTGAATAGGTTAAAAACTGATATAAGCAACTCAATCTCATTGAAGTAAAAAGAATTAGAGCCATTTATCATAGGTAATTATATCAAAAATGGATAATGAGGACCCATAACAAAAAGGTTTGTCCCCACCAGTTTTGAGAAGGTGAATTGGTACTCAAACAAATTTCTCGATCTATAAAGATGCTCTTGAAAAATGGACCTCAAATTAGGAAAGGCCATACGTGTTAAAATGTGTATTCTCTAGAAAAGCCTTAATCTTAATCGAGATGGATGGCAGTAACCTACCCAACCTTATGAATTCTAATTCTGTTAAGAGATACTATACCTGAAAGGACTTTAGGATAAAAACCTGAAAGGGCATCCTATTAGTCCTTTGCCTACTACTTTTGAAAAAAATAAAAAAATGAAAATAAAAAAAGAAAAAAAAAGCCAGCTTAAGGTAAAAACTCAATAAGGCAACTTAAGCAACCAGACCCTTTTAGCCCATAGTCACAACTCTAATCAAAATACTAGTAATAACCTAACCCATTTGTTCTATGCTGACCAAACCTCATCCACACTTCACTTGAAAAATGGAAACTACCTAATTTTGAGGCCTCCATCCCACCATGGGTCAATCTAAAGAATCTTTTTATTAGTCAACTAACACTAAAAAGATTAATTGCTTGAGAGAAATCTCCAAAAGCACTTAGTAGAGAATTCATGTCATCAGCATTAGAGTTAATTGGCTAGGAAGACTTCTCTTATATCTTTTGTATTTTAAAATCTTTCACAATCTCATAAGTTTATCATAACTCTCACCCTTTTTCTTTGAATGAAAATAAAATTACTTGATTTCTTGCAAAATCTTTTCATAACCTTGCATTCCATGTCACATCATGTTCACCATTTAATTGGTAATGCTTGATAAACAAACAAAACTAATAATAGGATTTCCTAGTATTAAATGGAATGATAGAACTTTGTAAGAGCATTGTTTCATGTCTAAAGAGTAAGAATGAACACTTTGGCCATAACCGATCTTACCATAGGACCCCACATCTTTAAAATGGGCTCAAAACCTCTTCCCAGTAAATAATCATGGGCATCCCACACCTTTGAAGAAAGGAAAACCTTAACATTCAAAGCCTCTAGAGATCTAAAGTGAGATTGACAAACCCTAGGCAAAGGGCCACCTTATTAAAGCTAAAAAAAGCTAAAACTAACCACTAGATTAGGTTTTTAAAGTCATTACCCTTGCATCATTTGACAGGCAACTGCATCCCTATGCATTATGCAACATTTAACATCTATAGGTACCAGCTCTCATGTATAGAGGTCAAATTTGTAGGGAACCTAAGATGTAATTTTTTGATTTTGTAAAACCTTGAAAGGCTTTAAGTAAGTGCCTTTGACCCTATGTGCTCATCGAAAATGACACATAGAGGAATCTAAACTCATTTTCTTCTATTCCTCAAAGAGAAAAACACTTATCAAAGCCCACACAAGCTGGTGGCACCTGCCTACCTTAGTCCTCAAAGAGTAGGATGTTTATCAAAGCCCAAATAAGTTGGTGGCACCTGCCTACCTCATCTTCAAAGAATAAGACGTTGATCAAGCCCACACAAGCTGTTGGCACCTACCTACCTCAGTCTTCAAAAAGCAGGATACTTATTGAAGCCCACATAAGTTGGTGGCACCTACCTACCTCAGTCTTCAAAGAGCAAGACGCTTATCAAAGCCCACACAAACTAATGGAACCTATAAAATGTTTATCTAAACCCACACAAGATGTTGCCACTAATCTATCTTAGCCCACAAAGAGCTTGATGTCTTTCTTTATTTATCTTAAAGGTCCATACAAGCTGGTGGCACCTGTCTACCTTAGTCCATAAAAAGTTAGACATATTTCTTTATTTATCTCAAAGCTTACACAAGTTGATGGCACCAGTTTGGGGTTAAACTCAAAAAATAACCTAGTAGAGAGGTTAAACCTACAAAACTCATCGAAATCTCTTTTTGTGCAATTATATTTAACCCATTTCGACGTGATACTAAAATAACTCTTTACTTCTCCATAGGCACATGAAACCATCATCGCACTCAAACAAAATGGTGTCTATTTGTCTTTGCCTTATTATTAATACTTAGTAACAACCAAAGAGGGGCAATTGTACATGCCTTATTTTATCCAACCCACTTTTGGCACCCTAAAACTCAGTTAAAGGATGATAAAATTGAAATTTAAAATAAAAACTGGGGGACAACTGCTAGGTGCCATGTCACCAGACACTATCAAGTGACAAAGGCGCCAGTTGAAAAAATTTTTTATGAAGGTCACATTAAAGAAAAATATAAAATGAGGTATCAAAGACCATTTTCCACGATGTCATAAAAGTCATTTAGATGAGTACACGGATTAATTTCTTGCTGTTTATAACCAAGTTAAGGTAGGTTAGGGAGCCATAGGTATGTGCAAGTTATATTGGTGTATAAGTATTGATATGAGGGCTTATAGTGCCAAAAACTTCAATTTTCACATGTAGAATCGATGCAAGAGGGTTTGGTATCGATACCTAGCATGTTTACAAACCTTAGTAGTAGCAAAAGTTGTGATTTTTGGTGAAATGTATCGATACATAAGCTTATGTATCGATACAAGTTCATGGAGTATCGATACAAGCCTCTAAGTTTTGAAACTAGAACTTAATTTTTGCTCTTGGTATTGATACATGATTCATTGAATAGATACATGCTTCATTGAATAGATACTCATGGGTAAAACTTGCCTTGCGTATCAATATACAATGTTCTATATCGATACATAAACACATATTTGCCTAGTTTGAGCCATTTTTCAGCCCTCACACCATGAATTCAAAATTTGATTCAAAAATGTTTCTTGCACCAAAGACCATTAAAATTCGTACTAGGCTTTGCTTTAGGCCTTGTGATTGGATTTAAACAAAATTTTGAGGTCCCAATAGCCAATGACAAAGGATATTTCATGACATTAGGCAATTTATCAAAGGTTAAGGCTGACCTTACCCCATGCTCAGCTATATAAAGTAGTCTAGATCCACTATTTTTGCTGAGCAAAACAATGTGTTTGCCCAGCTAAAAACTATACCTAACCTCTGTATGAGGTACATGCACAAATGCCTAAAATGCATTTGTTTTTTCATTTTTTATCTTTATGGCCGCATGGCTATTTAAGCCAACCTTGGACTCAGCTAAGAAAAAAGAGAACTAAAAAAAAAAGAGATTCCTAGCAAAAAAAAGCCTTCATTTCTAATCATTCCTTTATCTCTTTAATATTCTCACTCTTACCAAAAACCAAAAAACTCTTCTTCATTTTTGGATCCCTTTAAAACCATCACTAAAAGTCTTTCCAAAAACTGTCATTCACCTATTGTCCCTCTTAAAACTCCCTTTATCCATACCTAACTAAAAACCTTCTTTTTCATCACTATTTTGCTAGTCAACCTAAAAAGAGGTAAAGTTCAAAATCGCTACTCAAAGAAAAGGACAAAGCTTGAAACTTTTGGTATATTTTCTCCACTTGACTCTACATATTCTCTGATTTTTTAGCATTTTCATTCTCTTAGTGACCTCTCCATATTACCATGGCCCTTTTAAGGTTCTCATGCATTGTTGCTACCTTGTTTGTGGTAGTCTTATAGTGTTGATGTTCTCTTGATGCCTTAATATTGCATGGTAGGCCAAATATCTTGTCATTCTTAACACATGCTTAAATGTTCACCTTAACATGTCTTATGTATATTCATGCATGTCTTATGTATAACATGCCTTGATATCGCATGGTAGGCCAAATATCTTGTCATGCTTAACAAAGGCTTAAATGTTCACCTTAACATGTCTTAGTAAAAGAAGTCTTATGTTTTAAGGAGTTTCATGACATAAAAATGCTATCTTGACAACTTTAGCCTTCATTCTTTGGGTTAAATTCATACTTCTTATTTGTCATCTTTTCATATTTTTGTCACATATTTCCATGTTAATATGTCACTTATGTGTGTTTGCATGTTTAGTCCTTATTTATCTTAGTGCATGTTATGTTTTGTTTATGTCATTCCTATCAAGATGCATGCTTGTTTGTTAAAAACCTAATTTTTAAAAGAAATAACCAAGTTAAGTTCATGCTATCTTCAATAGATGAAGAATAGCATGGATTTAATGATTCCATAAAATTAGTGTTCCAATCTTGTGGACAAAGCAAACATTTCAGCTCTAGATTCATGACAAAACAAGTTAAAGATGCTATTTTTCCAAGCAAACATAACCTCCTTTCAGTCAAAAAATACTAAGCCTTGATCTCAAGTCTAACACCTTCATGGCATGGTTAGCAGGTTGTTTCATCATCCAAACTACTTTAGGATTGTGGAATGAACTTCTGATGCCCGTGTCATTCTTTTCCTTGTGTTATGGATGTTCGAATGTCCATGAATCAAATTTAACCCTCCAGAAACTCAGAATATCAAATAATCCCCTTCTTTTTGCTTTGGCAACATTGTAGTGTGAATTTAAAAAATCATTTTCAAACCATAAAATATTTTTTTGATTTTTTTAATATTTTTTCCTTAAAGGGCATCAAATTAGCTTTCTAACGGTGTCTTATTTGCTCACGGATCATCCCGGATAAGGGAGTTATGATTTTTTAAACCTTTGCTACTTGAAACCTTTGGAACCAGAGCGCAACATTTTGTTTGGGCCATTTTGGCCAATCAGATGATTTTTACTAAAAGGTTCATAAAATTACCTTTCCAAAAATGTATTATGCATGATGTAAATATTTTAGATAAGTTTGGAATAATTTTTCAAAGTCCATCATGCCCTTTTTCTTGTACATGCTGACATTGTCCATACATACTTAACTTCAAAAATTAATTTTGCTTGGAAAGCAGTTTTCTAGGATTTTTGAAAATATTTTATATTAAACCTTATTGAGTTACCTTTCCAATGGTACCTTACTTACCCTCTGAAGCCTTCAGATGCACTTGAAAAAATTTGTGAATGGAGATGACATGATTCTATCCCCTATTTTTAAATCTCTTTTTATCGAGACGTTCGAATGTTTAAAATGTATCTGGTTGGTTCCCCTCACAACATTAGCCCTTTTGACTAAGATCAAGGCTAAAATACAAAAAAGAAAAAAAAAGATTTTATATTAAAATTTTTGCTACTGGAGATACTCCAACTCCATTACTTGGAGGGGATATTCCAACCTTGTTTTAATCAAAAATCTAAATTTTCTCTTTATTCCTATATATTTTCCTAACTCTGTCTTTGGGGATACTCTACCCTACCTCTTCGAGGGGATACTCCAACCTTGTTTTCCCTCAAAAATCTAAATCCAAAATTTTCTCTCTTGCAGATGCCTCAGATTGCTTTGATTAAAATCATCCTTGACCCTCAAATCACCACTGAATCCAAATAGTTCTATGAAATTGTCATCCCGATTGTTTCGTAATAATCAAAGGTAATTATGAGATATATTTCAATCATCCTTTCTTTTTGTGCTCTTGTGTTTATGATTACTTGTTTATGATATCATTATATTCTTTCTCATCTTACTAACTCGTTTCCCTTTTGTTGTGATTATCGTGCATTCATGTTTTCGCATAAAATTTATAAGGTAATGTTTCGCGTTTGTATCTCTCTAGTGCCTAATACAGAACATCCAAATTTTAGAAACCGATCTAAATAGAATTTTTGTAAAATTCCTTATGTTCCTTATACCTTTGAGTCGTATAGATGATCTAATTTTCTTTGAAAACCCAAATCTACAATTTTGCAAAACTTCATACATCAAAGGGAATTATTTTTAAATAATGACAAAAATGGAATCGATTAAACTAAGACCAAACTGGGACATAGTTAATAGGCACTGATTTTAGGTGTCATGGGAGTGCTAATCCTTTTCTATGCTAACCAACTCCTAAACCTAACCAACGAATCTTTGAACTTTGTAGACCTTGAAATCAATGTTTTGAGTTTCGTAACTTGAAATATTGCTTTCAATAGGCATCTAATCCTGCCTAGCTTGAAATGATCAGTGATGACTCTAAGTTAATGCCCACATTATGGTGGCTATCCAAGACCAGTTGGATAAGCGATTCGCCCAATGGTCTATCTCCCTTTTATATTATCACACCTAATCCAAATCCCTAATAAGGGATAACTCAAAGGCTTAACCATAACTAACAATCTTTATTTTTAAGTTGAATGCACTATGCCCTTTGGATCATCCGAAGTTTTAAAAGCGGGCACATGGCGACAATATGGACTTTCACTTTACAAGTGCCCAACTCTTTGTTGACAGACTTTATAGTGCTCGAAACTTTATGGACAAAATCAATTGGTGTCAACTCTTTATAGACAGACTCGATTGGTATATGGTGCCCAACTCTTTGTGTAGAGACTTAATTGCGGCCAAACCCTTTATAGAGAGACTTGATTGGTGCCCAACGTTTTACAGACAAACTCGATTAGTGCCCATCTCTTTGTAGAGAAACTTGACTAGTGCCTAGCTCTTTGTGGAGAGACTTAACTGGTGCCCAACTCTTTATAGACAGACTTGACTAGTGCCTAGCTCTTTGTAAATAGACTTGACTAGTGCCTAGCTCTTTATGGATAAACTTGACTAGTGCCCAGCTCTTCTTAGATAGACTAGATTATTGTCCAACTCTTTGTAGACAAACTTGTTTAGTGCCCAGCTATTTATGGATAGACTCAACTAGTGCCAAGTTCTTTGTAGATAGACTCAATTGGTAGATAAGTTTATAGCTTTTGTGGACTAAAGGGAATACGTGTCCTACTCTTTATGGGCTAAATGGAATAGGCATCAAAATCTTTATGAGCTAAAGGGAATAGACGTCTAGCTCTTTGTGGAGTGAATGAAATAGTTGTCCAACTTTTGGTCAACTAAAAAAAATAGGCATCTAGCTTTTTGTGGACTAAAAGGAATAGTTATCCAGCTCTTTATGGACTGAAAGGGATAGGAGTCAAGCTCTTTGTGGACTAAAGGGAATAGGAATCCAACTCTTCATAGAGTTAAGGGGATAGGCATCTATTTCTTCATTATAGATCCCTAATTTTGTCCGGCCCTTTTTTCTAGTAGTCATAATTATCTTAGACTAGGAACATAGTTATCGCTTTAATAGAGGTGGAATTTTGTTAGGTGGACTTCACACTTTCAAGACTAATTTAGTCATCCCTAAATAGTCATATTGGCACATGACAGAAAAGTGCCATTTTAGAGGTTGATTTTAGATAAAATGATGAATATAAAGGTGAAAATTAGTTTTGAAATTTATTCTTTTGAAATTTTGGAAATTCATTTTTGTGGATAATATCACTGTCAAATATTCCATGTTTAAAAATTTTTTAAGAATTTTTGTAAAATTAAAGAGTTGACTATCGTATATTTTTACCGATACCTGTGCAGTCTTTTTTACCAATAGTCACTCCAAAATATTCAAAATATTCAAGAAAAAATTGGTATTGGCATTTTTTACCACAAGGTATCAAGTTATCAATTTTGAAACTTAAATTTCTATGTCTCACAATACTACAAGTATCATATTTGTAAAATTTTTTAGGAAACATTTATTCTAAATTTCAAGTTTTCATAGTTTATTATTTTATAAATTAATATTTTGAATAATGCATGAAGTTCAATTCCTTTTTATAAGTGTGAATTCATTTATTAGAATTTTCTCAATTTTAAAATACGAGCTTTTCTTTATTCGTAAAATTTTGAGTATAATTTTTTCAAGTTTTGAACTTCAAGATTCTCTAAATATTCCCATTAAATTACCATAAAATTAGTTTTGAAAAATCCTAATTCATTTTATGGATTTTTCTTGTTTCCAAGTTACAGAGTCGTTTACTCCATAAATTTTTTTGGTTGGATTTTTTTGAGTTTATAAAGTTTAAAATTCTTCAAATATTTTTATTAAATATATATTAATTTAGTTTTTTAAATTTCAATTTATGTTACGAGTTTTGCATTTTTTTAAATTTTAATTTCTTTCTGTAATGATTTTTCTAATAAAATTTTACGAGTTTGGTTTTAATCATCCAATTAGATGATCTTATCTTGATCATCATTGAAGAGATTTTGATATGAAAAATTGTACATGTATATTTAATGCTAATTACTATTTCCCATAAATCCATTAATTAAAAATCATGTAAAAATTAAAAGTAAAATAAAAGAAAAAAAGATGTTTAGCCATTTAGCCAAGCCGATTACAGCCAAGTATTAGCTAATTCTTCCCCTTATAAATAAGGAAAGAAAGCTTCAAAAGGGGATTTGGCTTTTGGTGTGAAAAACACTCTAAAATTTAAAAAATTTCCAAGTTTTCAAAGATTTTAAGGTAAAAATTCTTTCAAAATCTTGAAGTTTTGTTTTTTTATTCATTTCTCTTTTTTTTTGGCCAGCCAATATCATGCTAAGCTCATGGATCTTGATTCATGTTGAAAGGTTAAGTATGATAGCCAAATCTATTTTCTTTGATTTTTGTAATTATGCTTTATTCCTCTTAATAATAGTTTTTTTCTTACATATTCATGTTACTGTTGACGTGTTGATATTGTTCTTGAGATTGTGTTAATTTCGTCATATGTATATAATCATGCCGATACTATTTTCCTTGGTATTTTCTTGTTAACATGTTGTTCAGACCTATTACAAGTTTATTTTTCATGATTACTTACATGGTAATGTTGCTTTAAGTTTGGTAGAAACTAGATATATGATTGTTGTGTTGAGAAAAAATTATTTCTTGCTGTTGTCCATGATGGTTGAAAGACATGCATGCCTTATCTTAGTGTTGGTTGTTATTTTTATGTTAATTTATGTTGATTTATGTTATTTTATGGTTTTAGACCTAAAAATAAATTTTCCAAAAAATTTTAAGGCCATGGATTGGTTGATCCATGTTGGCTAAGCCTAATAAAGTGTGATTGGTTGATGTTTTTGATGTTTTTAATGTTATTTTGTAAATATATAACATGTAGAGACCAATATGCAAATATAAAAAAATATAAGGACTTGTTTGCAAGAAATAATAAAAAGATTATTTTTGGGCCTAACGTGCTTTGTCGAATCTTCCTTATGAACCTTACCATGATTTTTGTGTTGATTTAAATATATTTATTGCTTGCTTTCATGTTTTGTATCACATTATGACCATCATGGAAATTTGGAAAAGTTTAGTATCCATTTAGCAAAGTCTCCTACTCTAGTGTTAAAATAATCATTTCGTACATTAAATTCATCATTTAGGACGTTCTGGTAGTTTTGGAGTATTTTTATCATTCCTCTTGTCTTTTGAGGGTGTAAAAATACTAAAACCTTTCAATCCTCTTGTTCCTCTGATGGGGTATGAAATGCAATTTTATAAAATTTTAAAGGCGTAATTGCAAGATTTGTATTCTAGGTCACCTTTGATATCAATATTGCTGATTTAGGGTAAAATTCATCATTTTTTATCTTTATTGAGTCCTTCAGGATTGCTCGTATGCTTTCATGATGAAGGTAGTCCCTAAAGGTATTTTGGTAATTTTCACTAAAGTTGAGTCCTAGGTAGCCACTGGGATGCTTTTGTACCAAAAGTGTACATTCGAGATAGGTTCATTTTTTGATAATCCTTTTTCTTATCCTTTAGAGTACCAAGATACTTTCACTTTGAAGGTATACCTTAGAGTAATTTAGTAATTTCTCTATAATCAAGTCCTAGGTAATCATCGAGATGTTTTTATGCCAAAGGTGCGCATTTAGGATAGGTTCACAATTTTTATAATGATACGTGTCCATTAAGGTACTAGGATACCTTCATGTCTAAGGTATACAATAGGGGAATTTTAGTAATTTATCATAAAAATCGAGTGTTGGAGAGTCACTAGGATGCTTTCATGATAAATATGCACTTTAAGGGATATGCTGGTTATTTCAGCCAAATGTGAATCCTGAAAGCAAATTTAGTACTTTTCATCTAAATTAAGTCTTATGGTAATGTTTATGCACATAAACCAGAATTTTTGAAAAATTAAGACAATATCTTTGAGTTAAAGTAATACTTAAAATTTCTTCTAGAATATAAGAGGGGTTTTAAGGATTATTTAATAACAAGGTATCCTTTTCAAAGTGAAAATTAAGATTTATATAAATTTTGAAAAAAAACCTTTCGCATTCCTCTGGCCCTCTAGTGGAGCATGAAAGATATTTTGACCTTTAAAACCTTTTGTGTTCCTTTAAGAATGATGAAAAAACTTTCGTATTCCACTAGTCCTCTAGTAAGGTGAAAAAGAGATTCTAATTTTCAAAATTTCAAAACTCAATTTCTTTATATCAAATATATGAAATTGGATTCATAAAATATTATTTTGGGAATTACAATTAAATGCCATATGTTGAAACCGGGTAAAAACAAAAATTCAACTTAACATGTAATTAATAAGGTATCGCGGGCATCACAAAAGGGTCCATCTTTACTTATGATTGCAACCAACTCTCAAACATTTTTATATGTCTCTGATATGATCGTTTACCTTAAAGTTGGTATTCTAAGGTTTTGTGACCTTTAAAACATGAACTCCAATAGGTGACCAATCTCACCTAGCCCATACAGATTGGTGGCAACTCCAAATAAATAGTCATTTCGTAATGACTATTTAAGGTTAAGTTGAGTGAGCAATTCATCTTGACCACCCAGTCTTCAAAGATGAGAATATTAATAGTGATATGGCCTATAGAAATAAAAGAGCATAAAATAGTTATATATCAATAAATGTAGGAACGAGGGCCTTTTAAATCGGGCTTGGTCAGGATTTGTATCCAGGCCACATTGCAACATTCGTGGACTAAAAAGATATGAGTTTAGATATCTTACCTAGATGACTTTTTAATTTATGAGCTTGCACGATCAAGAGTTCTTACTTAGAGCCTTTTAGGGCTTTTCAAAAATAAGAATCTATACTTGGGATTCTTTGTTAATTTGACTTTGGGATCAAGAGTTCATACAAGAAAAATGTTGATTGTTGTATGAATAGAGCATGAGGATGAAAATGCATGCATGAACGATGCAATATGATGATTTATAAGCCTGATCTGGTAATTTGTTGCAATAATTTAAGTCACATGCTTATCTAAGAGTTTAATTGGGCACCCTCTTATTTTGGGGTTTACCAATCTTGCACTTGAAATTCAAACGCTCTAAATGTTCAAAGTTATTTTTGGAAGTACAGATGGCATGTATTTATGAAATAAAGTCTCTAATCTAGCTTATGTTTAGGATTCTTTTGTCAACTAGGTTTGCATACAAATTTAGTAGGCTAGTTTATGGTTTGATTAAAGGGATTGCTTTTGGTAGTCCAGGTTGACTGATCTAAATTTTTAGGGTAATATTAATAAAAGGTCAAAAAGGGATCTTCACTTCTAACCTTATGACTAAGGTTTACTTGGTAGAAGGTTTTCAAAACATAAATGAGAAGGTCTAAGAGTAACATTGACCATGGTTCCATGGTTTATTCTTAACCTCGAGACATGAAATAAAGTTCCTGTAAAGTTTCCATCTTCTTTGAAGTAATACTAGGAAATCATGTTATCAGTTTTGTCCATTCATCAAGTATTATCAATTAAATGATAAACATGATGCAACATGGAATGTAGATGCTACAAAAAAAAATTGAAAGAGAAACAAGTAATTGTATTTTATTCAAATAATTCATGGAAGTTTTTGAGTTATACAAAAAAAAAGTTAAGAATAGATTTTTTTGGGCGTTAGTGCCATTAATGCTAATAAGATAAATCTTTCACTGAATCTTAAGCAGTCAATCCTTTTAATGTTGGGTGATCTTCAAAGAGACCCCTCGGATTATCCTATAAAGTGATGGTTGGTTTAGGCTTATGTAGCTCTAGGTATGAATGAAAATAAGGTTTGGCAAGTAAATCATGTTATAATTCAATGTTTTAGTCATGATACATTAGATAGGTCAAGTTGGTGCTAGTCTGGGCTAGCACTAGTCTAGATTTGGTTAGGTTTGGGTGAGGTTAAGCTTTAGTCACTTAAGTCACCCTTTCTAGTCTTCAACTTAAGTAGTTTGGTTTTCTTGAATGCTTTGTTAGGTTTTCATTTTTTTTGGTTTTTTTTTTGTTAGGCATAGTATTTTTTGACAAAATTATAGTTGACAAGGTTGGGTAATTCATCACCATCCATCTTGATTAAGATCAAGGCTCTTTTAAAAAATATGTGTTTCACTACATACCGTTTTTCCCAATTTAGAGTCCATTTTCCTTGAGCATCTTTATGGATTAGGAGAATTTGTTTAAGCACTAGGTCACATTTTCAAAACTAATGGGACAGAGCTTCTTATTATTGGCTCTCATTATACCCTTTTGGTATATTTGCTCGTGATAGATAGCTTTTACTCTTTTCTAATCAATGAGATTAAGTTGCTTGTATCAGTCTTTGACCTATTCTACTTCTTTAAGTTATGATTCCATCAAGACCCTGAGTAAGGGGATTTCAACCTTGATAGGTAGAATAGCCTCTATACTGTATATAAGGAAAAAAAAAGTAGCACTCGTACAAGTCTGGATAGCTGTAAGATAGGTGTGTAGCGTAAAAAATAGCTTCTTATGCTTATCTTTGTATATTCTAGCCATCTTGTAGACTATTTTCTTAATGTTCTTCATGGTCTTTTTTATATCTCGTTCATTTTCGAGCAATACGGGACTAAGAATTTTAATTGGTAACAAATTACTTGCTTTATATTGTTTTTCAAGTTGCATGCATTATCTGTAATGATCTTTTTAGGGAGCCTATACTGATAGATGATATCTCACTTTACAAATTTGTAGACAACTGATTTAGTGACATTGGCATACAAAACCACTTCTACCTACTTCATAAAATAATTAATGGCAATTGGGATGAAAGGATGCTTATTATAGGTTTTATGGGTGATAGGTCAAATCATATCCATGCCCCACATAAAGAAAGGCTATGGAGCTATCATGATATATAGAGTTGATGGTGAGACGTGAACTTAGTTCACATAGATTTGGCAGTTATGGCACCTTTGAGCATAGTTGATGTAGTCCTTTTCAAGGGTCAACCAATAATAGCCTAATCATATGACTTGCTTTGCCATTCAGTGTTTATTGCCATACACATAGTAGATTCCCTTATGGACTTCTTCCTAGATTCTTTTAACTTTGAACACATCCATACACTGGAGTAATGCTTATCTCAACCTTTCTTATATAAGATCCCACCAGCTCAAACAAAGCTGGCAACTATTCTCCAGATGGTTCTCTTGTCAATTTTGGATGCATATTTAAGGTATTGTTGGTCCCTAACATACTAGAGAATATCATGGTACCATGATAATCCATATCTTTCCTTCTATGCAATGGCAAAGGGCCAGAGCTTCAGGGATACTCATCAGAATAGGTGTGAACTTTGACTCTCGGTTTACCTTAATCATAGAAGCCAAGGTTTTGAGCGCATCAGCCATTTGGTTTTCTTCTCAACACAAATGTTGGAAGTTGATTTAGTCAATGTCTGGTCTTAATTCGAACATTAGCTTCCCATATTGGATTAGCTTAGCATCCTGAGTCTCCCACTCTTTTCAAAGTTGATAAATCACTAAGGCTGAATCCTCAAATACTTGCAAAGCTCTAATATCACTTTCGATGGCAGCTTAGAGTCTTATAACACAAGTTTCATATTTGGCTATGTTACGGTATAACCAAAGTTTAATCTGGCACGAAAGGGTAGTAATTTCCATCAAGTGAGATCAAAATTACCCTAATTCCATGCCCTAGTGCATTTAAAGCTCAATCAAAGTACATTTTCCAAGATTGACTGCAATTAAGAGTATATTCTACCTTATATATGCATATTAGA
This sequence comes from Adansonia rubrostipa, assembly GCA_038381775.1. NCBI lineage: Eukaryota > Viridiplantae > Streptophyta > Magnoliopsida > Malvales > Malvaceae > Adansonia > Adansonia rubrostipa. The sequence goes on from JBBYHM010010532.1 coordinate 38,179, forward strand.
TCTTTCTTTGGAAATTCAAAATTCAAAGTCTCATAATCATTCACCACTCAACTTGTTAGAAAATAAGTTATTTTACTACCCTTAATGGCTTTGTAATTCATGTAAATGGTATCATATTTGGAAACCAATACTTGTTATTTGGCTAATTTTTTGACAAGGTAAAGGCTTGCATTGATATTTGATGGGGTAGCAATTAGCTATATGGTATGGTATAGCATGTATTCTTTTAACCTTTGAGCTATCTACGTTAGAGCATAACATAGTTTCTCAACTACTGCGTAGTTATTCTCACACTCTTTGAACTTATTGTTAAAGTAATAGGTAACCTACTTCTTTTTGCCTGACCCTTCATGTTAACACAATGCACAACCTATAGACTTGTTGAAAATTGATAGATACAAAATTAGAGACTGTCAAAGCGCTGATGGACAAGTATTAGTAAGTTTAATGGGTAGTATTTGACTTTATCAAAGGTTTCCTGGCATTCTTTGTTCTATTCTCCAGGGTTTTTCTTTAGAAGTAATTGAAAGATCAGATCGCATTTATCGATTAGCTGTGGTATAAATCTAGCTATGTAGTTTAGCCTTTCTAGGAAACTCCTCACTTTCTTTTGGGTACAAGGCAATGGTAGATTTTGAATGGCCTTAAACTTGTTTATATCAACCTTTATCTCTCTTTCACTCATAATGAAGGCCAATAACTTGTCAGATGTGACACTGAAGGTACATTTAGCAAGATTTAGTTTGAGCTGGTGTTTGTGCGACCATTTGAAGATTTTCAGAAGATTGGTAAAATGTTCACTCTTCTTTAGCGATTTGGAAATCATATCATTACCATAAGCCTCTATTTGCTTATGCATGAGATCCTGGAACAGCATCACAATTACTCTCTAATTGGTTGCTTTAACATTTTTTAGTCTAAAAAGAATAAGTTTGTAGCAAAAAGCACCCCGCATGGTCACAATAGTGGTTTTCCCCATGTTTTTGGTTGCCATTTTAATTTGATTATAGCCTAAGAATTTATCCATGAAGAAAAACAATGAATCTTAGTAGTGTTATCCATTAACATGTTGATGTGAAGTAAAAGGAATTGTTTTTAGGGCTAGCCTAGATTAAATCCCTGTAGTCTATACATGTTCGCACCTTGTCATACTTTTTTATGGACCGGGACTATGTTGGCTACCCATTCAAGATACTTAACTACCTTAAGAAATCCTACTTCAAATTGTTTCTTTAATCCCTTTTTAATCTTTAGAGGAATTTCCTATTTAATTTTCTTAAGTTTTTGTTGTATGAGTTTTCATTCAGGATTAAAAAAAAGTTTATAAACCACTATGCTAGTGTCCAATCCAGGCATATCTTGGTAAGACTAGGCGAACACATGCCAATATTCTTGAAGAAGGTTTATCAATTCAGCTTGGGTAGAAGGGTTTATAAAGGTTTCAATCTCGACTTATTTTTGGTTTTCCTTTATTATAAGATTTATTGTCATAATAGGTTCCTCATGGGGTAAGATCTATTTTTTTTCTTATTCAATTAACCTTAACAGATGCAGTGGTAAGAGGTTTTCCTCATAATCCCCCTCAAGCTCAACCTTGCCAGCATAGATTAGTCACTCAAAATCAATTTCCAGAATATTAGTATTTCATGTCACTTTCATTCAGGTACCTTAAAATATTGAAAAAGAGCAATGTGGGTGGAAAAATGTATAAAAATGTCTAATAGTTGGCAAGAAAAATGAGAATGGACATAAGAAATGAAATGAAAAATGCTTAGTCATTTTTATTAACAATACATAATAGAAAATGCCATACAAAAGATCCTACAGCTCTTGGGCAGAATCATGTTGGTTTATCCATAGGATTACTTTAAAGTGGACTTAAACACCAATGGAATCTTAGCTTTAGTACAAAAACTTAGAACAAATCCTAGAGGTCACAAACTAGTCTTACTATCCATTATTGATGTTCCTGACCCATTAATTGCATTAACGGAGAAACTTCCAAATGCTTTATTCAAAATGATCATGCCAGAGCTGATATTTCCTCTTTGATCTAGATTTATGCATCATTCTAGACAAAAACTTTCTCGTAGTGGCAAAAAGCTCAGTTCATGCCCCAAGTCTTGACCTAACAAATAGGTCATCCTTTTTTTATGGTTTTTTATGCTTACCTTCTTTTTTACTTACATTAAGCTTGAACCCCAAACTTTTTTTGTCAATTTGGTTAATAACTTTCAGAGCTCAACAATTCCCTGGAGACATTTTCCAATTCCCTTTATAGCTTAGGCACTTGTGTCCACGGTTAACTTTAAACCTATATAAGTGTTCTTCAATAGATGAGGCTCACCAATTGGTAGGCTTTCCCTAACATAAATGGAATTGCCCTACTCAAAAGAGTAAAAAGAAGATTTTGGGACATCCTCATCAAGCTCAATATATAAGGCATCAGTAAAAGTAGCAGTAATAATCTTATCCTCTCTTCCAATGCTGACAACCTTGTTTTCAATAAAAAATTTCAACTTATGATGTAATGAAGATGGTACCACCCTGTAAAGTGAATCCAAGGCTTCCCCAATAGGCTAATTTGAAATAGGTCCCACTTAATGCTCTCATGATCATGCAACTATGCTTAATATGAGATGCTTCAATGATGATCTTGTTTGAATAAGCATTACATTCAACATTGACCTATTGTCGATAAGAACCTTGGTCAAGGTGTTGCCTTTGCAATAGGTAGCGATGTGAAAGGCTTTGTAGTTTTTTCTTCCTCTATGAAGGATCTTATCATCATTGAAAGATATATAGTTGTCAACAATGATATTCTTACTAAGCAATCTAATTAGCCTATCAGAATGTCATACGAAACATATGCTTCATTCAAAATCTTGAAGAGAACATTCTTATGAGCTTCAGAATTTAACAACAATGATAGCACAGATATCTTAGCAGGTTGCCTGTTGAATTAACTGATGATGTTTTACTCACTATGGTTGATGAAAGCTTTTTTCTCATTCATGGCTCCTTGATAGCAATTGGATTTGATTCTTTGGTCATGGTCTTTACTATTAAAGGATAGGAGTAGTGTTCTTTCACTAAGTGTCACTTTTTGATATGGTTAGGGCATAACTTTTATCACTGTGGTCAGGTGGCTTACCCTTGAGAGATCGATATTAGCTACTTGTTGGCTAGATTCTTAGTTGATCAAGGTTTTGTTCTCATATTTCTAAGGCATCGCCTAGTTGCCTTTGTAAAGAAAATGTTATGGGAGCTAAATAATCATCTTGGATGTAAACTAAACAAGGAAGGTCTTGGCATCTAGTTGGCTAGTGAACAAGACCAATGGCCTTTCAACACCATAAAAAGGGCTCTTCCTATCTTTTTTTATGGCATTGATAGATCTGCTCATGTCTCTATCTCACTCATAAAATTTAATTTTTAAGCAATCCATCATCTTTTGGAACATTTTTAGAAAATTTAGACAATATTGCAAGTGTGTCTCCATCCGTAGTAGCAACGAAGGGATTTAATTGCTCTTTCATTTTGACTTTTGATTTTTAATACTATCCTATTTTTCATGAAAGCTTGCCATTCCTTACTCGTGGCTATTTGGACTTCCATAACATTCTTCTTAACCATATACGTTTTCTTATCAATTATCATGTTCACCCTTGGTTCTACATGGTTTGGAAGTTGATTGGCCTAAACATTAGGTCCAGGCCTTTGTTTGACCTTAATCATATCCGTTTTTGGCAAACTTTGTGCCTTCCTCTTGAATGAAGTGTAGTTCTTAGCAGAGTGGCCCTATACCTTAATATGGTACTCTTAATAGGCTTTTACATTGTAACATTTAGATACAGAGGTGATCGCAAATTTATTAATATTAAGGCCATCGATTGGCCTGCTATAATGAAAAGTAAATATGTTTGTAGGACTATAGGAGTGGGTCAAAATATTCTCTCTCAAATGGTGACTATTGGTTGTTAACGGCTCTAGCATTGCTGACGTTATAAGGTTGAGCACCCAAAATAATGTTTTGGGTAGGGTTTGACACAAAACTTATTGTTAGGTTGAATCCTACAGAGTAGATTGGTCGTGGCATTGGTAAGTAAGGATTGAAGCCCGAGTAAGCCATCTTAAGGAAGCACATACTTTGCATATGATACAAAATTTAAGCAAACTTAGTTAGGCTCTCATTGATGGCATTCACTTCCTTCTCTTTGCCCTTGGCAGTAGTCTTTTTGTTCCACCTAGACGACTTTCCTCTTGATAACTTACCATTTTTATGGCATTATCAATCATCTCACTTAATATGACTATGTCAGCAAAGTTCTTTATTGCATTCTTTATTAGTTTCTCATAATCGGGAGCTTGTAATGTGTTGATGAACATGACCATTATTTCTTTCTCCATCAAGGGAAGTTAAACCTGAGTGGCTTCCTCTCTCCATCTTTGGGCGTATTGCTTAAAGCTTTCAGTGGCTTTTTCTCCATATTCATGAGAAAGAGGCCATCCAGGGCCCAAATGGATACGTGCTTGTATTGCTCTAGGAAGGCATGAGCTAAGTCTACCTTTGTTTAAATTTTAACCCTATCGAGCTTTATATATCAATGGGTAGTTGCCTCGATTAGGTTATCTTGGAATCAGTGTATCAACAACTTCTCATCCATTCATACCCAGCCATTTTCCTACAATACATGCAAAGGTAATTAGTGGAATCTATAGTCCTATTGTATTTTTCAAAATCTAGCACTTCAAACTTAAGTGGGATAATGAGATTAGAGACTAGACCTAGAGATTTGAGATCTATGATTTTGAATTTGTCCCTACCTTCCATAGCCTAAGGTGTTTTTCCAATAACTGATACTTAGTCATACCCTTTATGATTTTAGTAGACTTTAGACCCTTTGGCTTTAAACCTTTTTCTTTTTCTTACTCTGCCTGTTCATTAAGGTCTGGAACTGAAGCCCTTGTCGGTGAACAACCCGTGCCTTGATACCTCTAAACCAAATAAGGTGCTACTACCAAATTTAGGTAGATAAATAACTTAGCCAGTGGTATGCATGCTGCCATGGGTTATGATTCATGTGATGCTCGTTCATGAGCATTAGTGGCTTTAGTACCACCATTGAGATCATTTTTGGGATTAATTGGCCCTTTACCTATGTCAACATGCTCATGTGCCTTCTATCTTTCAGATTAACAGACAACAGATTAGTTAACTCTACTATTTGAGCTCGTAATTCCTCATTCTTTCAAAGCATTTGTTCTTAAGACCCCTTATACATGACCTTTAACTGTTCAATATAGGCTTCATGGTCATTTTCCATGGCTTTTTGACCGTAGGAAGTACTATATCAGCGATGAATGGTAGATTCCATGCTAAGGACCTTACACTTTAGATTATTGCCAAATTAGACTTTTATGATGTGTCATGAATATATGTGATGAGATAACGATAAGGATGCATTAATGGCAGTAAGTGATTATTGACATGAGTAAATAAATAAACCAATAAAAGAATTAAGATAGTTATGCATATGTAAGA
>JBBYHM010010532.1:43823-55664 GCA_038381775.1 Adansonia rubrostipa
ATATCTTGCATCAAGGACCTACCATCTCAATCATGTCATCAAACCCTATTAGGTTACTAAATTTACTCAGTGAAACAATGATTGTGGTCTTGATAATTCTGATACACCTGATCGACCATTTATTGCCATTCTTATTATTGATGCTTTGAAGCTCTCATTAGCTCTTCAATATGGTTCTGACAAGTTTTTAGGGATTGTTCTAAGTCTTGAATTTTGAGTGTTAGGACTTTATTTTATCCTGCCTACTCTCAAGTCTCGCACTTGACCTTTGAGATGTTTGTTTCTTTTCTAATAGGTCGATGCAAGGGCATGAGACTTGATGCACTTTTCTTTATTAACCATGGCTTTTTCTTTCCATTGATTCAGCTTTTTATTAACAACAACAAACTGTACCTCCCACTTAACTGATGACTTACTAACACACTAGTATCTGTTTCCTCTTTGGAGTGCCAAAGTCTTTCTATATACTTTTAGGATTCTTCTTGATATGGTCTCTTCTTTTGACAACCTGATTCACCTTGCCTTATCGGAGTTAAAGGTCTATTTCTCATTAATTATTTTCCTTTTTTAAATAGGTGATTTTTATGGTAAAAGCTCATTTTCTTGTTTGAACTCCTACTTGACCAATTTTATCTTAAAAGTAGACTGGTCGATCAAGACTTTAGGTTGTCCCAACATTGGGTAGTCACAAGGTGTCATTAATGCATTGAATCCTCCACTCATCATACCGTGGAGTCACATCTCTTCGTCGCTAGTATCTCTCCATGCAGTGAACCTTTCTCCAAGCATGGAAGGCTGCTTGGACTTTTGATTTGTATTTGACTTCACCATATTCAAAGTCCTAGTGCTTAAGGTCTTGAAAGAATATGATGAATTGCTGGCATTGAAACTGTCATGAAACTAAGAGAGATGCATAGCTGGTGCTTCCCTATAATACCATAAGTGGCACAAAACTATAATCCCTGCATCTACATATGATTGATTGACGGGACATCCATAGAGCCTCCTATGTAAACTTTTTTCCTTTGAGATTTTGAAACTTTATGACTCACTATTAATCTGACTTATCTTGAGTCCATTCTTTTTCAAGGACTTTAGAGAAAGGGTTAAAGTTAGGAAAAAAGTGCAACATTCTCTTCTCTTTTGACTTTGAAATAACTAACAAGCCAAAAATGAAGAAGCGGGGCACATCCAATGGGTTGACTTATTCTCGTTTTCTTTTAAAAGTTAAGGTCTCGAATGGTCTCAGCAATAATTGTACATGCAGGGTTGAAATTGTAGCTCAATTGAAAAAAGAAATCCACTACTACCACCACCACATAGCCCAATGTCTTTGAGAAGAGGACTGGCCTGTATATTACCAAAGCATAGATATCTTAAACTCTTTTGGCATTAGTCATACTCACCATTGTTTAGACTAGCCCAAGAAATGCACTTACTATTCCCTTTCATCTTGATAGGGTTATCAATCCATGATTTTTTAGCTACAAAGATCTAAGCTAACCTCTTCTTGAAAAGGGGAAGTCGTAGCACTTTGCAGTATATCCTATCAAACTTGGTTCTCTCAATGTTAAGCAATGCAGTGTATTCATCGACGATAGGGACTAAATCCTCCTGATTAAATGTGAAGCATCGGTATGCCAAATTCCAAAGCTTTGAGGCTATATATAATAGGCTAACATCTAACTAACCCTAGCTATATCCTTATATTTCTTTATGAATGACTCCTCCTTGACGTATCCCAAGTGGCCCAAATGTTTTTTTGCTTTTGACAATCATTCTGTCAGTACCTAATCTTAACCTTTTCGTATGTCATCGAGACATAACCAGTCTTAAAGTCATCCCTATTTTCACATAATTGACCTTCTAACCATGTTCTAACTTTTTCAAAAAGCTTAAGAACAAAGATGGACTATTGCTCCATGACATACACCCCTTGTTCAACACTGAACCATTAGCTAATTATCCCATGATGATGATTATGATGAAATGATGCATGTAATATGAAAAAAACAATAAAGGAATAGGTTAGTGATAAAACAATGATAATAAAAAAGAAAAAGGAACAAAAGAATGGAAATGAAAATAAATCATAGAAATTATCTTAACAATAGGCACTATGATGGCCAGGAGTGGAAATAATAGCTGCAAAGATTATGACAAGTGTACACATATAGTTTAACTGCATGTCCGAGTTGACATTCACTTTTATTAAGGTGAGACAATACCTCACAGGGATAACAACAAGCAACTAGGCTGTGACATTTGTCCATCACCATTTACGAAAAGTATGTGTTAAGCTAGAGGACAACATGATGACTTATTCAGGTTAGATATGGCTCCTTTTTGGGGTGATACAGGGCCTTGTAGATGATGTCATCATTTGTCATCGCTAATTTATTAATGAGGGTTAGCCATCAATTGAGCAACATAACGGCATGCCTTAATGGAAAAAAATGAAACATGAGATGTTTGTTAGGACAAGAAATGACAAACATAGGTGAAAATGTTTGTTCATCATCACTTACATAGCTATGGTGCATAAAAATAAAGGTAAGAAGTGTTTCCCTGAGTGTGCTTATTCTCCAAGTTTTTCTAGCAAGATTCTGGTATAGTTTAACATGGTTTGTCTCATAGGATTCATTATATGGGTTTGTGTTGACATCTGGATCAGTATCTGAATCGCTGCTCTATTCAGTAAGGACAACTAAACAAGTTTAATCCGATGGATGTACTCTTTTATGTGAATGCGAAAGGTTACTTATGAGAGACATGGGCAATTTTATACCCCAAAAGTTCTTGATATGCCTATGCAAAGGGTTACTCATAAAGGTAGATAACTTACTTCTTCGTAATATTTTGGGATCCTAATCCCACCATGGAGTTTGGTGAGAATCGAAAGCAAATGCAAGTGCATAGTGTGTGTAGAACAAACAATCAAACTTTTTGTTTGCCCTTTATCACTATATTTGCCAAATTAGTATTTATTCAAGAACCAAGCTATCCCTGACGATTATAAGACAAATGATCACGAAATGTAAAAGATTAGTAGACGAAATGGAGGAGATTACAGTTAAATAATGATAAAAAATTGAGGGATCCAAGAACTAGTAGTAAATGGCTAGTCAAAGGCCTAACTCTCTAAACATGTCCTAGTGGAGTTGCCAAGCTATCATGATGTGCCCTGGCATAACACCTAAATTGCTCGGATAGTGACACGTGTGACTTGAAAGTGTATGCCTTTGGTTTACTCATTAATTAGGACATGGATTAGGCATGGTGAGATGTTAGTGAAGGGAAGGACAATAAGAGAAATCACTTTTCTAACTAGTCTTAGATAAACACCACATAATGGCCAAAGACTTGGAGTTACCACCAATCATTAAGGCTAGGAATGATCGAATGCCTATTCAAAATGATATTCTAAGTTATGAAACTCAAAACTTTGATTTCAAGGTCTACAAGGTCCAAAGATTCATCGATCAGTTTAGCAGTTAGTTATGCATGGGGAAGGATTAGTACCCCTACAATGCTCGAAATCCATACTTGCTAACCATGTTTTACATAGGTTTTAGTTTTGTTAGTTTTGACTTATCATTATTTCGATATAACCCCCTTTTAATATATAAATTTTCTAAGAAAATTGTAAATCTAGCACTAAGAAAAATTAAATCCCAATGCACCCCGAAGATATGAGGAACATTAGGATTTTTTTTTTTACAAAAATGATCTCTGGTTTTAATTTTGAAAATTATATATTTCATGTTTAGCACTGGGGAAAGATACTGACATAGAATATTGCTTCATAATTTTTAACAATGATTCAGAAATATTAATGCACAATGGAGACCATAAAGGAAATCTTGTTAGCAAGATAGAAAAATATAGTAATATTGTATAAAAATAAACACATAAAAGCATAAACAATGAGCAATAGTCGAAATGCATCTCGTAAGTTTTTTTATTTTTAAGGAATAACCAAAATGACAACTTTGAGACACGTTTAGACTTAGTGGTCAGTTGAGGTATTAAAAAATGCTTTTGATAAAAGGTCAGAGAAGTCCAAGGAGAGAATTTGATTTTTTAAGTAAAAAATGAGATTTGAGTGTCCCATTGAAAGATGGGATTAAAGTGTCCCCAATAGTAAAAATTTTAGTGATTTTTGAAATTTGAATGTTTGTAAAAACAAGGTTGGAGTATCCCGTCGGAGCATAGGTTAGAGTATCCCAAAAGACGAAAGTTTTAGGATTTTTTAAAAAAGGAATATTTTCTTTGAAAATAGTTATTTTAAAATTAAAATTGGTAATTTAAATAAAATATAAGATTGAGTTTTTGTTTGGCCTTGATCCAAGCCTCATGGCACCCATTTTGTGACACTTAACTTCATAGGGAATTAATCGGATGCATTTTGAACATTTGAACATTTGAACATTTTGAAAAAGTAGTTTAAGAAATTAGTCTAATTTTTAGTCCAAAAATAGGGGACAGCATTGCATTGTTGCCATTCTCGAATTTATTTTGGTTCATTTGAGGGCTTTAAGAGGTAAACAAGGTACCATTGGAAAGGTAACTGGATAAAGGTTAACTAAAAAATCCTAAAAATCCTAAAAAGTCACTTTTCAAGTGGAATTAATTTTTGAAGTTGGGTTTGCTTCAGCACTGGCAGTGTGTGTAGGTGAAACGGTGTAACAAACTTTGAATAATCCCCCTGACCTAGTTCAAAATTGTTAAATCACATATGATACCTTTTTGAAAAGGAAATTTCATGACATATTTTGGGAAAAATATGTTAAAAATCTAAAAAATCATTTGGGGGGTCAAAATCGCCCAAAAAGAATGTAAGTTGTTGATTCTAAGGTTCCAATTAGCAAAGGTTCAAAAATTCATCTCCCCTATTTAGAATGATCTAAGGGCAGACAAGACACCATTGGAAGGGTATTCGATGCCCTTTATGGGACAAATGTCAAGAAATTCTAGAAAAATGTTCTTAAGGCTCAAAATTGATTTTTCAAGTCATGACTACATTGCTAGTAGAGCAAAACAGGGGAGCTTTTTTGGAATTTGGTGTCCTAAGACTAGGCTCAAGTTATGGACATCTGAATGTTTGTAACAAAAAGGGTCAATGACTTCACATGTTCATTTGCACAATCCTAGACTAATTTGGGATGATGGAGCAACCTATTAGCCAAAGTCACTAGTAAGTGTATTAGACCTCAAAATCAACGAATAAACACTTTAAAACAAGTAAAAAGGCTATCTTATTTTAAAAATCAAAATATTTGACCCCATTTAACGATGAACTCAACATGGAAAGCATGATTTTTCTCCAGGATTGGAGGACCAATTAGTGAAATCATTAAATATATGTTAATCTCAATTTATTGGAAGTAACATAGGCTTAACTTAGGGATCTTTTGAAAATCAAATTTTTGTAGCAAATAAGCAAACATCTAGACAAACATGTTATGAACTAAATGTGATTTACATGAAAATGAACATGAATAGCATATTTAGACAAACAAAAATGATATTTTGACATGAAAATAATGAAAAAAATATGAAAAAATTGACTAACATGATTTATGAAAATGTTGGCTTCATGAATGACATCAAGAATCATGCCATGGAAGATGATATGAACGTGTTCAAACAAAGAAAAACATGCTAGAATTTTTATAGAACACTAAAAACATGATTTTTAGACAAATCAAGCATATAAACATAGTAGAACATCGTCAAAGAGTCAATATGGTAGCAACAATCCTAAATCTACCATAAATAAAGCATAAAATGCATGAATCATCCTAAAAAATGTGTCATGGTCACATGGATTTTGGCTCAATTAAATGATACAAATGCAAAAGGAAAGTAAATGAATGGAAGAGTAGGAAATATAACCAAAGGCTTGGAAACCTAGCTAGGGATGTTGAGTAGAAAGGTCTTTAGACTTATAGCTTACTTTTTTCCCTTCATTTTTGTATTAGTTATTAGGAAAAGAATGAAAATAAAGGTGGATAGAAGATTCGAAAGTGTAAATGAAGGAAAAGAAAGATTTTTAAAGGTTTTTTACTGGTAATTTAGAGGAGCTATGAAAATGAAGAGTGATTTTGGTTTTTTGTGGCTAAAAAGTGTTTTTCTTTTTTTGAGAGTGTAAGAATGTGTCGTTGCCAGCCAAAGTTAGCTCGTTTATACAAAAATGCTCAGCCAAAGATTTAAGAGCCAAACATAAAGGTATTATGGCATTTCCCTATGCAAAACATATTATATTGAGCTGGCTAAATTTTTGTTGGTTATAACAGCCAAGGTGGTGAAGCAGAAAGGTTAAGGGTGTATATAGATGGAGAAATGCCAATCATGCCCCCAAACAATTTTCTATATAAATGTCCAATTTTCTAGTTAGTTTAGGCTTAAAAAATTCAATAATAAATCCAATGTTAAGGCCTAGTTTGATTTGATGATTTTGGTGCTAAAGGCATGACCAAATTGGATTTTTAAATCAATGGTGTAAAGGTAAAAAAAATGGCTCGAATTGGGTAAAATGCCTGCCTGTATTAATGCATAGCAATTTTTCAAGACATAAAGCTCTATATCAATATAAAAAGAAAATTTCGCCATTTAGTCTCGAGACTACTGGCCAGTATTGATACCACAAAGGCTGTGTCAATATTCCCACTTGTGTATCGCTACATTTTGACTAAAAATCATGATCTTAGCTACAACATAAACCCTTTTCGATACAACAACATAAACTTGTATCAATACAACCACCCTTGGTATCAATATACCACCTTAATTATCGATACTATGTCCTTTTTGTATAGATACATATAATAAGATTTTTAAAGTTTGATGACGTGGACCTTGTATCGATACCTAGTTGCTGTGTATTGAAACTTGCATGCAAAAATATGGATTTTCATACGTTTGTCTCTCCGAACACCTTACTTTAATTAGGACTGAAGAAAAATGATATGTGCTCTTCCACGTGACTCTGATGATGCCTCGAAGGGCCAAAACATGATAATGTATTTCTGCATTAATGAATAACATCTTTTCAAATTTTTTTAACATAGTTCCCAAGCATTTCAAACCTTCCATAAAAAAATCTTTTATTTTTTATTTTATTTTATTACCTTCTAATTAAGTCCTAATATGTAATAAATTATTCCGAGAAAAGAAATGGGTGCATTTCATCTAAAAGTCTCCAATTGAGCACCATTTATTTGAAAATGGCTTAAACAAAGTGGGGTGTCTACAGATCAAAATCATGCAAAATCACCCTCAATCAACCAACCAAAACATAATTTGCACAAAATATAAAGTGGCTAACCCTAGATCTAGTATTTCCATGGTGGCTAAACAAGACTTAAGCTTAATAGAATATGATTTCACAATAAAATCATATTATCTTATCTCTAATCACTAAGATCTAATCTCATTTCAACTTGAAACAACCAAACCTAGTTAGATCAAAATGGTTGAATTTGAGATCTTAGATTCTTTAGTGATCGAACAAGCTAGATCTTATCAATAACATGATTTCAATTTTAATTCAACATGTAATCATCAAGTCATGCCTTAATCACATAAAAAAAAGCTAAATTTGGCTTAAATTGAGAATAAAAAAATCATATCATCAAGATCAAGAATGATTGAATCATGGAGACTAAATAGTCAAGCTAGTCAGACTAAGCCTAAGCACCATTACACATTATTCAAGCAATAAATCATTTAAGGAAGAAAATTACCTAATCAAGTTTCCTTTTTTTAGAAAATTTAATAGAAAATTCTAGATATTAAGCTAAATACTTTTTTTAATAAAATGAATGTAGACAAACATTGATAGCTAAACACTCCTATTTATAGGCTAAATGTTAGTAAGATAATCCTAAATCACCTTAAAGTTAGACAAGGCTAACTACTAACCTTCCTAACAAATTAGAGTGAAATGACCTTAATGCTCATTTGATTAGATGAGCAAAATTTCCCATATTTATCACATAATAATTTGGCCAAGCTTATAGACTAAACTTTTAAAATTTTTTTCATCCTATTAATTATGAAATGTTCTCATAAAAGTGTAATTAAATGCTCTTGTCTGTAGAAAAAATATCCCTTAATGACTTTCTCTAAAAAAATATAGAATTTCTTATTCCAAAGTTGAAGCTCTCAAATTATACTTTTGTGAATTCATGGCACTTTAATTCCTAAACCCTTTTATGAACGATCTCGATTATACTTTGCTGGCTTAAAACCTATATTCAATTTCTTTTTGGCGTAATTAGTTTTGAGATTCAAGCTCTAGAACTCTTCCAATTTAAAGCTCCAATTCTATGCAATAATGTTGACTTTTATAGTTGATTTTTACCTTTTGTTAACTTTTAATTCTGACATTTAAAATGAGTCTCCTTTTCATTCAACCTTCATAACCATTTTAATCACTTCAAGAGACATATACTAGCCAACTTTTGTCATACTAGCATTTTCAAGAACTAAGTCTTAATTTTCCAAATCCAACATTTACCTCTTAAATCAAACAATTAAGCTCAAATGCCTTATGTCATTAAACTAAGCCCATGAAAACATTATGAAACCTTAATTAGACCATACCATCCTCAATAACTCATTTGAAAGGATCCAGACTAAGATAATTCCAATCAATCCTTAGAGAATGGCAAAAAGTCAATAAAGGCCTAGAGAAAGTAAGGTATATAGAATAGGTAAATAAACTTCTTTTTTATTATAAACTTGAATAAAGTTATTGCAGAGACTATAAGGTGATAATGAGGGAGAGTGCAGCTATACAACATCAACTTTAGTTTCAAATGTTCATTTTAGAAAATGTTAAGCAGTACTATCTCATATATGTTAAGTCTTAGATTTCATGTGATCATATATTTAAAGTAAGCCTCTCTAACTAGCAAGAAATGTCTTTGACGTTAGAGATTAAATAATAGAGATTAAAAAAAGACACATAAGCATCTTCATGGACAGATTAACCATTGAAGCTAATTGGAAAGCTATTGTCAACTCTATTATAATGTGGAATAAGATGGTTGATTGTGTTAGATAGATTTCTATGGTGGAACTTGGTGAATATAAAGGTATGACACTGTACCATGAGGCCAAATCTTGATGAAGTGAGAAAGTACAAACATCCATTATGAACAACTGAATTTACTGTAGAAACTTAGGAAAAAGATGGGATATAGAAACTTTATGCATAAGATACGACCTTTTAAGGTTAAACATTGAATAAAGACTACAAAGGTGATAGGTTCAAATGTAATTCCTATTGAGGTTTGGAAATGCCTTAATGAGTTTAGGTTTGTATGGTTGATGAACTTGTTGAACCATATTTAGCAAAGTATTAAGATACATAATAAGTATAGGAAAAGTGTATTAGTACCTTTGTATAAAAGCAAAGGCCACATTTAAGATTACTCAAGTTACAGAGGCATGGAATTATGAATCATATACTATGAAAATTTCATAAAGATTATTGAGCAATGCTTACGACAACATGCTAAGATTATAGAAAATTAATTTACAATTTGTTTCATGCTAGGACGATCCATCATGGAAGCAATTCACATCTTATGAAAATTTATTCAAAGGTTTAATGCTTCTGATTGATATTTAAATAGGGTTTTTATTGCTTAAGAGAAATCTTATGATACATTACCTAGATAAGTTCCTAGGTGGGCTTTGACCAAGAAAGAAGTCCCTCTCAAATATGTTAATATAATGTGAGATTGTACAAGGGAATACAAACAAACATTAGAACTTATAGACTGATAAAGGAATTTCTGATTATAATAGGGGTGCACTAAGGATAGACATTGAATCCTTTTATCCATAGTAATAGATGAAATAACAAAAAGCATTCAAGATGAAATACCATGGTGTATGCTGTTAGTAAATAAGATTGTATTTGTTGATGACAGCAAAGGGTTAATACTAAATTAAGGTTATAGAGACAAAAACAAAAAACTCAGGGGTTTAGATTAAACAAATTAAAGATTGAGTATATAAAGTGTAGGTTTAAGAAAAGATAGAATAACAATCAAATAAAAATCATAGTTGATGTTTAAGCAATACTAGTAACAAAGTGTTTTAAGTACCTAAGGGTAATAATTTTAAAAGATGGGGAAAATGGAGATGTTAACCAACAATCAAAGCTAAATGTGTTGTAAATATTTTTGTAAATAAAATAAGAAAATATTTACTTAATTATAGGGCTAAGTTATGAGAGCTTGATTTGAAGACCTAAATTAGTTTGATTAGATTCCATATCTTTTGTATGTTTGTGTGTAGCTGTATATATTTACCTATTGTACTACCTGAATGAAATAAAGGTGAAACCCTTATTTTATTCTATGGTTTTAGATTAGTGAACCATTTATCTATTATTCTATTTTTTGAGTTACTTTTTCTATAAGAAATAAATCAAATTGATGTAGGATTAAAGGCAATTATAATTTTTTTTGCAATATTTGTAACATGTCATACCATTCATCTTCTTTTTTCATAATGCTTGTGCATCTTGATTAAAAAACACCTAAAAGACAAATTGGTGCTTCAACTAATATTGCATCAGATTTTTTTCTCATTTAAATGGCATGTAAGTTAAATTTGTAAACAACTTATTTTATTCAGGCCCCTAATTTACTTGGTCTCTATTTTAGTGGTTAAATGGAATTTCTAGGTTTAGATATTCTCGAATGAGTTATAGATGATAGAAAAGTCCAATTAAAGTGTTGGTTGGTTTCCATGAGCTTAGATTAACATAATAAGGTTTTTGGGCTTACTTGTTCGATTTAGAGGGTAGATGTTGGATTTGGAAAACTAGGGCTCAGTTCTAGAAAATTAGAGAACGTTAAAAGTTGACTGGCATTGTCTTGTAAGGAGATTAGAATGGTTATTGATGACATTAAGATAGAAATGAGACTTGTTTTAGAAATTCAAATCAAAAGTCAAGATAGTGACCAAAGTCAACTTAAGGCAAAGTCAATTATAAAAGTCAACTTTATAGCCTAGAGTTAGATTTTAAAATTGGAAGAGTTATACTACAATTTCAAAATTGATTACACCAAAATGAAATTAAACATGGACTTTAGGTTAAGAAAGTGTAATCAGGACTAGGTCATGAAAGGACCTTCTGAATTTAAAATGTCGAGATTTCTCAAGGGCTTAATCTGAAAGGTCTGAGATAGAAAACTCAGTTTTTTCTAGAGAAAGTCTTTAGGGCACATTTTTGCTATAGGATGGAACATTCAATTGCACTTCTATATAGACAAATCATGATTGATTGAATGGAATAAAATGTTGCACAAGATTAGTGTAGAACATAGCATTTGCTAAATTTCTCATGTGATAAATGGGCCACATTTTAATCATCTATTCATTAGTATCACTAAAGTAATTTCCCCTAAGTTAACTAGGAGGTTAATGATTAAGCTAAAATCACCTAAGGGTGATTAAAGCATAAGTCAAGAATTTCTAGGCTTATAAATAAGGGTTGTCATCCATAATTTCATAACTTCTAAACACTTAACAAATTTTTAAAAATCTAGAATATTCTCTTGTCTCTCACGCTCTCATTTTCTTTAGAAAATCTAGAATATTCTCTTACTTTTCTCTTTGATTTCAAATTAATTTCATGATTAAAATGTTTGATTCATTCTTCTGGATGGTTAATTGAGTTTTAACCAAGGTGTTTTCATGATTTATAACGTTCAGCCATCTTGAATCTTGATGCTACGATGTTTTGATTTGATTTTAAGTTATGATTTACTTGATTTCTTGTTACTCCAAGCAGCACTAAGTGATTAACTACTG
>JBBYHM010010533.1:0-11478 GCA_038381775.1 Adansonia rubrostipa
CACCATGTTGCACATGGAGCTCATCATCTTGCACATGGGGGTTACTATGGCCATGGTCACGGGAAATTCAAGCATGGCAAGTTTGGGAAGCATGGCAAGTTCGGCAAGCATAAGGGCAAGTTCTCTGGATTCAAGAAATGGAAGTAATCCCCGTCTACGGCGTCGTGTAATTGTCTCGTATCGTACTAGTGTGCCTTTTTTTAACAGTTACTAACTTGTTGGTTCTTTCACAACTTTCCTTCCAATAAACATGGATTTGTTTCAGCTATTATTTTGTTATGTGGTTCGGCCTTTTTGTATATGAATGAAGTAATTAGTTTATTTGAAAAGGGAGTTGCATATGATCCCCTTTTTAACCCTTTGTATTAAGCTTAAGCCATTTGTTTGATTTGTTGATGATAAAATAGCCTTTGCAAGAATTATATACTTTTGTTACTCGGATTCGAGTATAAGTGTCAAATTTAGATACACGTCTAATATGAATATATTCAATTTTTAAAATTTTTTTTTATGTATTTAGAGGGTCATATTTCCAATACCATATTTAGAAATATGTTCAACAAAGGTATCGAACATGGTTATTTCAATAATAAAGAGTTATTTTGTATATACTTTTCTTCTCTGTTAGCTGCTAACTCAATTGCTGGATTCATTAAACAGTTGAATTTTGTCAACATTTTGTTATAATTTTCATGGAAATAAGTTCATGATTGGAAATTCTCTCATTCACAAGGAGTAGGATTTTTAATATTCTACAAGCGCGGTGAGCATAGTGCATACTCTTAAAGTACTTAAAAAATTAATTTAAAAAATATATACGATAGTTTTTTTTATTTTATTTGTGAAATAAAAAAATATTTATTATCAGTATATCAAAAATAAATTTAAAGATATATAATAATTTTATAATTTTATTTATAAAATTAAAAACTTTTCTGATTGATACATGAAATACGAACTCAAAGTTTAAAGTGTTCCTGCATTGATTAATAAATGTCAGCCTCAATATGTAAAATGGACCGACATATTCAGCCCTAATTCTACACAGGAAATGATTAGTGGGGCAAATTAGCAGGCTAGCTAAGACTACCTATGCTGACTCTATGCATTTAAAAAATGTTTTTATAATTAAAAATAAAAAAAATATTTCATAAAATTTTTAGTGAAATTTTTATGTGATAACAAATGGGCAGGAATTAAGCTCAATAATTTAGGTATTTATGTCATATTTTTATATTTTTATATGTTATAATCATATTTAGTTTTATATATTTATATAAATTTTTAGTATATTAATAATTTATGTTATATAAATTTAATATGTTCGTATATTTATATAATGTTTATATTATTTTTTTGTATCGTAT
The DNA here is from genome assembly GCA_038381775.1 of Adansonia rubrostipa. Classification (NCBI taxonomy): domain Eukaryota; kingdom Viridiplantae; phylum Streptophyta; class Magnoliopsida; order Malvales; family Malvaceae; genus Adansonia; species Adansonia rubrostipa. The sequence continues at coordinate 1,368 of JBBYHM010010533.1, forward strand.
CATGTTTTAATTAATTTTTTATATGATATTCTGTTATGCAATTGAATCGTATTCAAAATTAATCATATCATAAGATCGGATCCAAAATTATTATATCTAATTAAAATTATATTTGAAAAATTTATTTCAAGCCCAATTCTGATCAAGTTGGGCCTAGGTCCTTGTAGCCCACCGTTGGACAACTTACTAAACACCAAGTATTTGTGTTTGTCAATGATCATACAATCTAACAAAGTCTCCCACAAAAAAATTCAAGGCTTTAGATTTAATTTAAGATAATTAATATTATGAAATTAATCTAAGAACAAAATAAATTTGCTTATCCTCAATAAAATAAATTAAAATTTGGGTTCGGATTCAACAATGGAATGTGTCATTTTTTATAGGTTACTATTGTTTGATTCTCACATTGCTTTGATTTTTTATTATCGTTAATAATTTAGTAAATTTTTATTAAGTAATATACTAAATACGATTATGATATAAAAATATAACTCAAATTTAGAGTTTAAATTAAATAAATTACTATGACAGCTATGAAAAATATCCCAAATCGAGCACAACATTTTAAAGCGAACTATAGATATAAAAAATATAAATATAATATGAATACACGGATAAAATTCATTATATATACATTATTTGTTTAAATAAAGATGAATATCAAAATTTAATTTGTTTATATTCATACTAAGAAATTAAAAATAATAAAATATAAACCTAAAAACTATCATACAAAGCTCATAACTTATAATATCATTTAACTTTTTTTTGTTTTATTATTTGATGATCATAATATATTTTTTTTCTTTTGCTTCAATGCCTAAAGTGTTTTTTTTTTTTAAATTACTTACATAAACTCATCTTATATTATTATTCAAAATTTTAATTTTTATAGTTAATTTATTAATACAATAATCTTTTATTCAATAATATAAAAATAAAAAATTACCACGACCTATTTTTCAAAAATAAAAAATAAAGAACCAATAATTATGTGACAGGTAACATATAATTAAGGGTTATGTTAATAGTGTTACGTACAAATAAAATATGAAAAAAATTAAAATATGATACGACACAAAAAAAATTTCAAACATGAATGCACAAAACCTTTCAAAATTTATGCAAAACGAACATGATATAAAATTGACAATTAGACTTAACAACTTTAGACACGATACAAATATGATGCTAAAAAAAGTAATAAAACACAATATAACATGAAAAATAATACTAATACAATGCAAATGCATAAATATATTAAAATCTATATAATACAAATTATTAACATATTAAAATTTAAATATATGTAATACATAAACTACAATTACAACATGAAAACAACATGAACACAGATATTTTTAATTTTTTAATTTTTCTTGATTAAACTTTTTTGTTTAAAAAAAAGAAAGACAATTGCTTGCACGTGGCAAGTAATTGCCTGTCTTATTGAAATTTATCCCCTTCTAACTTTTATATAGCTTTTATGATATAGAGATTCCACTTAAAATCAATTAGCTTTCAACTATTGATGTATTCTTTAGAAATTCAAGAAAAGAAAAAAAAAGTTTGATCCTTACATAAGATGACAAAATTGAAAGAAAAAGTAATGGTAATAAGTTTTCAACCAAAGGCAATACTGATCGAAAAATAATAATTTAGCCACTAATAAAGTTGAAAGTTAATATACATTTATTTTAAAAAAATAATATTTAGCATATTTAAGATTTAAATTTTAGTATTTATAATTTTTTTGCGAGGGTAAGGTGTTGGATTCTTTGTTCTCAAATATATATATATATAATAGTAGTTGCAAGTTAAACGAAAAGGTCTTCAGGATTAGAACTAGTATTATCAAAATCAAATCAACTGATTCGATTAGAGTACTAAGGTCAACTAATTAATCGACTAGTTAAGATTGATTAATCTGCTGATTGAACTGAGTTGAACCAAGTTTTTGGATTGAATATGATTAATAGATCTACACTTTATAGTTTTTAAATTTTTTTTTGATGATTTATTGTTTTTAAGTTAGTGTTTTTATTTTAAATAATTTTGTATGTGGCAATATTTGAATTTACTTCTTATTGTGTAATTAAAGCTTTTATCATTTAGCAAAATTTTATTTTATTAAGTATTCAACATTAAACCTTAAGTTTAAACAATAAAAATCTTAATTGACGGAATCGATTGATTCAATAATTAAATCAATTGAATCAAAAACCAATGACTCAATTGATAGGTTAATCGATTTGGTTATTAAAACATTGACTAGACCTAAAAAAAAAACCTCCAAAGAGGCATAGACTTGGATATGATATTCTTGTATTTACGTTATATTAGTACATTTTCACATATCATAATTATATATAAGGTATTATATATTTTATAAAAAATTAAATAAATTAATAATTCTTGTTAGTTTTATCCTCCATGCAGGCCAGGCCTCACATAAAGATTTTAATAATTTGAGTTAGCTTAGGCTACATTATCAATTAATAATAAAAATATTTATTTAAATTTAATTATAAATATATAAATATTAATATAAAAATAATTTTTTAATTTTTTTATTATTATTGAAACAGTAAAATGGATTGGGTCGACTTAAGCTTGGCCCAATTTAGGCCTAAGCAAAAAAAGAAAAAAATTTTCATGTCCTGTCCTGATCCATGGACAAATATAGTTTATATTATATAAATTTTGATACATTAATATATTTATATTATATACATATTATTTTTTATTATATTTATATCGTCTAATCATATCATATATATAAAGATATCATATTTATATAAAAAAAAAACTAAATTTTTTTGTAGTAGACCAGTGGGATTCTTGTATGTTGAGAGGGGATGGCCCAACCACAAGCCATTTGATGCAAAAGGGGCGGTGTACGACCATGTGCATGGCTTTATTTTGAAAAGGAAAGATAGGCGGAAAAACCTCGTGCATTTGTTGGAGAGGGAGAGGGAAATGTCTTTCCTTGGTCCCCAATCAAAATCAAATTCTCAATCTATTCAAATTCCATCAACAACTTGTTTTTTTTAATCTACTATCACTATTTATTTAGTTCATTAAACTTGATTTATGTTCATACTTTATACCTTTTATTATTTGTCAATTCTTTCCCAGTCGACAAATAATTAATTCTTTAATTATCTGTTTATATATATACATATATATGTGAGAGATATTATTACATTAATGTAAAATTAAATTAGTTTTACACACTTATATAGTTTTCTATATGATTTATATTTGTCTATACAATTGTTGTACTTTAAATTCTATTCATATATCATGCATGTCGAGTATTGAGCAATTTAATATTTTTTAACTATTTGTTTAATGTAAAAAATTTTAATTGCTAAATATATATTGAAAAATGCAGTTTTCTCGATCAATATGATAGAGAGATTGAATCAATTCAAAACTTTACACGCATGACAAGTATGATTATATTGTTAAAACTAATAGTCGATTTGTTAAAATATAAATCGTATAAAAAGTTATGAACGTGTGTAAATGTATCGTAGTTTTATACTAATGAAAGTGGATATCTTATCATATTATATATAAAACTATCTTAGTTTTATACTAGTGTAAGTGGATCCTTCCTCATATTATATATACAAGGAAGGATTCATATTATATATATATAATATAAGGAGAGATCCACTTACACTAGTATAAAACTAAAAAGTTTTACACTTTTTTTTAATAGTTGATTAGTATCCATCCAACAGTTAATTACAAAAGTCAACCCATTACTAATTTTTCACTTATTTTCAATTTTCTCTCAACCGTTGGATGAATACCAATCAATGGTTAAAAAAATATAAAACCTTTTAATTTTACACTAGTATAACTAAATCCTTCTTTTATATTCTTTCCGGTTATAATATAAAGCATAAGTAATTTCTTGGTACAATCTAAGATAAAATATTGCAGAATGGATAAGACATAAATTTGTACTTTTTAATATATTTTTTTATATAAAGTGTTGCAGATGTAAACATTTAAATTAAAAAATTTACTAGATATTATTTTTTTTAAAATAACTATATAAATTAATTGGACAACCTTAGATTATTAATAATTCCTTTTATTACGTAATAAGAAAATATTATAAATAAGAGATTGTTGAGGATATCTATTTAAAAAATGCATATATCTTGTACCATATTTGATTTTTATGCAAATTGGTTTAAAATATTGACAGTGAAATTCTTTTAACTCTACAAATAGATTAAGAGGTTGTTATATATTCATTTTTAAAATTAGCCTTTTTAATAATTTTATTATAGTCTAAGCTGTCATTTGATAAATTAAAAAAAAATAAGTGCTAAAAAAATAAAGTATTGAATTTTTTAATACTAAATTTATAAGCACTAAATTTGTATTATAAAAAAATTTGATATGTTAATTGAAAATTAGGTACTAAATATAATTATATTATTTGGTAACCATAAATGTTGAATCTTGAAATTATTAATTTCAATTTTAATAATATTTTATCATTTTAAATAGTTTTAGATAAAAATTAAATGTTTAATTTAAATATTTCATCTTTCGTATTTAAAAAAATAAATAATTTAATTTATATATAACTTTTTAAAATATAAAATTAACTTAATTCATTCTACATTAACTAATAAGTAGCTTTCTACGTACTTATCATATTTAATAATTTTTTATTAAAAATTTTACGTGACATTTAATATGAGTTATTAAAGGCATTAGAAAAATATTAAACCATTGAAAAATTTCAATGTATTATCAAACAGTTCTTAAAATTATATGTCAATTAACTAATCCAAGGAAGCTAATAATTCTACATTCAATAATGTGATAATTTATCTTTTTTTACTTAAGAGTATGACACATAATATTAAAGTAAAATAAAAAATTAATTTTAAAAAAAATATTATAATTTCTTATTTTAAATTGTGAAATTAAAAGCTCCTCTTCTATCAATAATACTATCACTAAATTGTCTAATTCTTTTTCCTCTCAAGATAATTTTGGCAAGTCATTTTCATTACATTTGGTAATAATAATAATAATAATAATAATAATAATAATATTATTATTATTATTATTATTATTATTTTGAAAGAGATATCGAGAATGCTAAATAAACAAGCTTATCCAAAAAAAAAAAACCCAAATAAACAAAAACGCATGGCTTCATTGATTTTCAATTAAAAATTCCAATCACAATATTATAAAGTTTGTTTTATCCTCTTTTGTCACCTTATCCACTTTGAAAAGTATTATTTTATTAATTTCTTCTTGGATTTTAGAGGATGTACCACATGGGTGACGCAAAGAAAGAATATTATTTTATACATATATATGTTTTAATTTTATTTTGCTCGACAGCTAGAGCAGATGATTTCAACTTGGTTGGCCTTTGAATAGACACATCAATGTATATTTTATATATAATATATTTATTATATATGATATATTATATAGATTTTATAAATGAAATTAATAAAATGATGCAAACCTTTTAATTTATATTTAAAAAATTAATTAAAAAATATAACGGTCTTTAAATCTCGTCTATAAAATAAAAAAAATTGTAATGTTAAGAAATGTATTAAAGACAAACCTTATATTATAGTTATAAAAGCTAATTTAGTTATGCTTGAAGAAACAAAAATGTGCCTATGTAAATATTTACTTGAAATTTAATAAAAAAAATAAAAATGTGCCGATTGATAATTTTATTGAAGAAAAGAGATCTAAACTTAACTTTTTTTAAATAAAAAATATATATCAATTATTGAGTTAAATGTTATGGTATTTAGCTGTGATTATCTCCCTTTAATAAAGCTGAATTTCGAAATTCAAATTATTTTGATTAGGTTGACTTCTCCATTGTAATATATATATATATATATATATATATATATGAATTTGATTTGATTTTTCATGTATTTTAGCGAATTATTTATAATTTTTATTTAAAATATGGATATTTCTACATGGAATCACTAATTAAGTTCAATTAATATGAACTCATAAAGAACAAAGTAATGGACACAATGTTTTAAATTTAGAGTTTAACTTAAATAATTTGTCTATAGTTTTAACAATTGGATTTCAAAAAAATTAAAATAAGATTCTAAGAAATTGAAGTTGAGTTCTTAATATATATATATATATATTTTTTGCTTATTCTCTCTTAAGAATTGACTTTTTTTTAAATGAAAAAAATGAATTAATGTTTCAACAATTTTTTTAATGTTTTATAGCTTTCATTTGAAGAAAATAATATTCAATCAAATATACTTCACTAAATAACTGTGTGATCGTGAACTTGTTAATAAGAAACATAATTACAAAAATAAGGTAAAAATTAATTAATATATGATGTGACATTGATACACAAATATTTTAAAATTTATATAATATAAATTAATTTATCAATATTTATATAAATATAAAATACTTTAATTATAATTATAATATAATAAGATATACAAGGTAATATTGATATATGAATTTTCATATCTACAATTAGGAAGGATTGTCCTACATCTTTAGTCAATCATCCTCCATTATCATTTCTCAACTCTATTTATAAAGAAAAAAAACATATTTTATTATTAATATATAAAAGAAAGTAGCTGTCAAATCTTGGTAGATAGGAATATTGGGGTTGGAAAAGATTTTTCTTTGAGGAATCTTAAAATTTAAGAAATGAGGAAAAAATTAAGTTAAGAATATTAAATACGATTATATAAATATGATATAAAAAATTAAAATATGAAATAAATTTATAAATGTTTTAAAGTTAATATAATACGAATTATTATCATATCAAAATTTATATAAATAAAACTATTTTAAATATAATTATGATATATGAAAATATATAAAAATAATATGAATATACGAATTATTAAAAATAAAAAAAAAAACTTCATTTTAAGTCGAAGTAAATAAAAAAAATCAATAGAGCATCAATTCCTAAGTTTTCTCTTTCTTTATTTATTTTCGTGTTTAACATTGCTTTGGCCCATTTCCTTTTTGTTTAGAATTGTAGGGTTTTATCTTATGTAGTTAAAAACAACAACAACAACAACAACAAACAACCTACTACTAGTGTGATTGCATGTTCATGTGAAAGGAGAGTGGCTTAATGGCTTGGGGCCCAATTCCATTGAATTTTGCATCCAATTCTTGACATTTTGAGCAAGAATTTTGTTCATCATGTTGGTTGACAATGCCATTTTTGGAGACTTATTCAATTTATGTCTGAGATTCACCTCCCAAGTTCCTTGAATTAGGGCATGAAAAAAGAAGAAAGAAAGAGAGGGTTTTTTAAGGATTTTATTTTGTTTCCACATAAAGATTTTCTCAAGAAAGGGTGAAACAATAATTGACTCTAATTTCATCATGATTTCGTAACCCCTGAGGTAATACGTCTAAGTTCATTAATTATCTTTCATTTAAGTTTCTCCCATCTCAGCATCGCATTGTTTTAGCACTACCTTCTTAATGATTCAATGATAAAAGGATAATCTATGACCAAATATGAAAAACTTTCATTATACATCAAAATGCATATGAAATAAATGAAGGGTTTAATTTACATTAAAATGATTATAAAAAGTGATTTTTTAGGCACCCAATAAAAATATGATACTTCACATTTTTTTAAAGTGTCAAAAATAAAATTATACGTTCAAGATCAAACAAATTAACTTTCTTTAAATTTTTTAATATTAATTAATATTTTGTTGAAATACTAAGCCTAAATCTAAAATTCAAAATATGAAATCCTATATCATAAACTGTAAATACTAAATCTTAAAATTTAAACCCTAAATCTTAAACTTGAATCCTAAACCCAAAACAATAAACCCTAAATTCAAAACCCAATCATAAAACCTAAACATTAATGCTAAACCTTACTCCTAAACGATAAAACAGACGAATGTACTTTTTTTAAGCACAAAAAAAACTTGCTTCATCTTTTATTTAATTAATTAACACAAAAATTTAAAATTATTAAGGTAAAAATGTTAAGAAAAATTGATTTAGTGAAATGAAGTATATGATATTAATTAAAACTCTTTAAAAATATATGATATGACATACTTTTATTGGATGCCTAAAAAATGATTTTTTAAAATCATCCTAGTATAATTTAAACTCATAAATGAATACTCTTTTTCCTCAATTGTTGGACTTTTAAATAGTATAAATAAGGAAATTTTTTGAATTAAAACCTTCAATTTTCCCAACAACCAGAAATACATGTAATTCATGTTTTAAGGCATACTTTTAATTGGGGAACTAATGTGTGCTTCCAAGTTTTTTTTTTTGCCTTTCTTTTCTTTTCTTTTTTTATTTTAATAACCAATTAGGAAAAAAAATAAAAGTCCATGGTTATTTTAACTCAAATACTTTAAATAATACTCTTTTCCGGTTTATACATATATCCATATTTATATTTTATTGAAGTTACTGAATTTAGTATTACGAGTCAAGTAATAGTAACTCAATTAAAAAAATTACCAAAAACCCAAAACGCAACTAATAACAAAAAGAAATTAAAAACAATTGTCTTTTGAAATTAATTCTTTAAAAAATTATAAAAACTATCTACTTTTTATAATAAAAACCATTTAAATAACTAAAATAAAAAAATTCTCACCCGCTTTATGTGTATAACAAATTTTAATATATATTATTTGAGTAGCAATTGCTAACGTGGGTGTCAAATATAATAGTTTGAGTTGCAATGCTCATTCTCTTTTTGTTAAATAACACAATCATAATTATTTTTAGATAATTTTTGGATTTCGTATACGTAATCTTTTTTCAAAACGATTTTAAGAATACATTTTTATTGTATTGATTTAATAAATTTAAGGATTTTTTCTCAAAATGCTAATTGACAATATATCTATGTAAACACTTCTTATTAATAAGGAGTTCTATCGAGAATAAAGGGGAAATATCAACTATATAGTACATGCCAAAGAGCCATTTTAAACTAAAAGTTATCTATAATTATGGTTACCTTCTTATCACTTTTTCCTTGAGTAAAGCATGGTTTCAAACCTTTGATTGAATCCAAGATGATCAAAGATAAAGCTTTAAAATTGGTTAACTATGCTCTAGTTAATTTATGATTCATGTAATAATTAATTAAAATTCCAAAATACAATCATCTACTATAAAAAGTTAATTGTAAATATAAGTTCATGCATAAGGCTAAAAAAATTGAAAAAAAAAAAAAGAAGAAGCAGAGATGGCATTCAAGATTTCAAAAATGGATAAATTAAACTATGAAAATATTGGTTTTTGGATAATATTTTCATGATATGTCAAATATTTAGGATTGAACATAGAAATTATTATTGTATTATTTTCATTTTCTAGTCCTATGTCAAGCCTGTGAGATTGGACCAAATATACCTAAAAAAAAGTATTCCAACTCTAAAATAGAGTTATTCACGGCTAATAAGTCGCGGTTTAAATTTTTAACTTTTGACACTTTTTATTTTTTTTTAATTTTTTATTCAACCCAAGGAGAGGTGATAAAGTGGATTTTTTTCGTGTATCATATATTTAAATTATATTTTTATATTATAATCGTATTTAAAATATTATATATTTATATAAATTTTATAATACAAAAACGTTACAACTTGTGATAAAAAAATTATAGATAGTAGGATTTGACTCTCAATATTATTAAATACTACCTCTTCAAGAAAAGTTGTAGCTTAATAAATTTAATTGGATTAAGCTATATGTTCAAAAGTTTATATAAATTTTGACACGTTAATAATGTATTATATAAATTTTAATATATTTATATATTTTATCATATTTTATATTATAATTTAATTATTTTTTGCTTCATATAACCTAATGACTTTCGAAATTATCAAATATACTTTCTCCATCCCACGCTTTCCACTTGTTTGTTTCTCAGACAAAAATAATTTTGTCCCCACTCCCCATACATAAACCACAAAAAAAGAAAATGAACCAAGGATTTTCTAAGCAAAAATAAAAGTAGAAGCTTTTGCCCCTATTTAGGTTTTCAAAAGTACTTATTTATTTATTT
>JBBYHM010010554.1:0-11475 GCA_038381775.1 Adansonia rubrostipa
ATCTTCTAGGAGTTATCTTTTAGGAATACAAATCATAACCCCCTATGAAACTAGTATAAATAGGGGTCATTCCATTGCATTCAACATCAAGAAATAATAAATTCTCTTCTTCAATTGAGAGTCATTTCTCTCTTATAATTTCTGAGCCAGCCATGTTTCTAAAAATGTCCCTAGTCATCATATTGTGAAGATAAGGCATTGATAATGCACAAAGACTAGTATATGCTAAGCTTCCATGTATTGGATGCATGTAACCCTTTGATCTTATAGAGGTCAAAGCATACAAAATACTAGGGGATTGCATATAGGTGCTTGTTTTATGGAAACTAGTTCATTGAACATGGCCCAAATAAGACCTTGAATTGGTATAAATTACTCATGTGTCTATGGAATATGTTCTCATGTGCCAACCATGATAATAGTTCTCAGACTTATGATACCAGGTCATCTTGTATGAGGACTACTATAATTTGATTCTATCATGAATGGGTCTATAATAGATCAATGCTTATGGAAGGGTGGTTTTGGGTATAGCATGAATCATATGGTAAATGAATAAGTGATTCAGAGATGATTTTCCACTGCAAGTGACATTAAAGATATATCTCGAGTGTTTTTAACTATGGATAATTAGACTAAAGTCTCTAGCCAGAGCAAAAAGGGATTGTGAGGAATAGTTCCTTATAGATCCATGAACATTAACCATGAGTTGTAAGTACTAATATGGGTACAGGTTTGGGTAAACACTGCACCATATTCATCCTCAATCTGGGATATCTAGTGAAATGATCATACTACACTGATAGGCTAGTTACTAAAAGATTTCTATAAGGCCACACTGAATCTTCAATATTTAGGTGGTCATGATAGGTTGCTAGATCCCGCTCTTAATCTATGAACTTGATGAATAAAAGTATTTATGTACAATGCCAACATGTTGGGAACCTAATAGGTCACGCATAAAAAGGTAGATCTATTAGGTTAAAGTTAAATATGACTTAATTAAATAGAAGATAATTTGAATAAAGGACCTAATTGAATAATTTCAATTATTTGAGATAAAACTAGATTTGTGAAATCTAGATTTGTCTTCTAAATTAAGACATAAATTACAAACGTGGATAAACACTTCTTTTAGTCGAAATAGGATTTCACCTAGACTTAGGATTTGATTGAGAATCAAATTTCTTGTTTCAATAATTTATTTATTATCCCTTCAAATATTATTGTAATATTAATTATCATATAATTAATATTAAATCATATTAAAATTAAGTTAAAAGTAATTCCAACTTCAAGGATTTTATAATGAGAAATCAATAGGAAAGTGTATATACTAGCTAATTTATGTTTCCAAATTATTTATTCAATATTTTGTAATTATTTGAAGTTATCAAGCTAATTAAAATTGATTCCAATAGATGTGATTCCAATGAGTGATCGAAAGAGGATTCACTACTATGAGTGACATTGGAGATATATCTCGATTGTTTTTAACTATGGTTAATCGGACTAAAATTTATAGCCAGAACGTAAATGGATTATAAGGAATAGATCTTCATAGATCCATGAACATTAACCATGACTTTTAAGAACTAATATGGATAGAGGTTAGGGCAGACACTACACAATGCTCATTCTAAATCTAGGATCTGGTGAAAGAATTATACTACATTGATAGGCTGGTTGTTGAAAAGTTTTTATAAGGCCAAAGTAACTTATCAACATTTAGGTGGTCATGGTAGGTTACTAGATCCTATTCTTAATCTATGAAGTTGATTAATAAGATTATTTATGTTCATTGCTAACGTGTTGCGAATGTTAGGGGTCACACACAAAAAGGTAGATCTATTGGATTAAATATGGGATTTAATTAAGTATAACTTATTTAAGTAAAAGATAATTTAAATGAAAGACCTAAATAAAGAAGTTAAATTATTTGAGATAAAATTAGATTTGTGAAATCTAATTTTATTATTTAAATTAAGACATAAAATTATAAAGGTAGATAAACACTAGTTCTAGTTGAAATAAGATTTCACCTAGACTCAAGATTTGATTGAGAATTAAATCTCCTGTCTCAATAATTTATTTATTCTCCCTTCAAATATTATCGTAATGTTAATTATTTGATAATTAATATTAAATAATATTAAAATCAAGTTAGAAAATAATTTTAACTAAATTAAGGATTTTATAGTGATAAAATCCATAGGGATATGTATATACTAGCTAATTTGTGTTTCCAAATTATTTATTTAATCTTTTATAATTTTTTGATAATTCTATTTATTAAATAAATATTATTTACATAAATGAAGAATTGAATTAATTGGATTGAATTTATGGAAACACAAGTCTGGCCCAAAAAACCTATTTATTGTGCCATTTACAAGGAATAAGGACCAAGCTTATTGGGCCGATTCCTTTGGCCCAACCTTTAAATGGATTTCGACCAAGGTAAATGAAGGGTTTATTGACCTGTCCTAAAATATGGAGAATAAGTTGCAGCTTGTCTTGGGAGTTTTAACTAAGTCAAAACTATTCTATTCAAAATCTAACTAAGAGTAGGATTGAAATAGTATAATAAATATGATGGCCTAAAGGTTTTAAAGAGAGTTTTAACCTAATTTTGAGATAGAAGGCTACTAAATATCTTGAGAGAATATATTTTATTAGATAAAATTTAATTTTTTGAAATATATTCTAACCTTTGCAAAACCCTAGTTTTTACGCCACCTCCTTAAGAGTACTTGTGATTGGCGTAGACTTCCTTTATTCTCTCTTATTGGTTCTTGATTGATACAAGATTTAAAGTTACCTTTCAGTTGATGGTTAACAACCCTTCTAGCTAGCAATAGAGAACCTTCAGGCCTTAAAAAGGTTTCAATAGCTATCTGTGTGAATAACCAGTGAGGTAGGACATTTGTGCTACTTATGGTCTACAAGAATCTTTCAAAAAATGAGCTTTTTATAGTTTTTGTATTTTATATTTTGACATCTAAATCAATGTAACTTTTGATCATATGGATGATTAAATCTTGATTCAAATTTTTAAAGATTACTACCTTTTTAAAGATCTATAGAGAAGTCTAACATTTTTTATTTTACTATTTCACAAATTGAATACATGATTGAGGTTGGACTTTATCAGGAAAAAGTTTTATTCAGCACCAACTTCTAGGCATCATATACCAAGAGAAGTGAATTAATCCTAATATATAACTAATATTGAAACTTCTATAATTTCTAAATTATGATCATATCAAAATTTTCCTTGCAATCTTTACTCTATTGATCTAGCTTCCACTATGTTGGCATATTTCTTTATCATTTCCTTTGTTTTTCTTTAAAAGAAAGTATATGGATGCCGCATGGATCATGATCCACTTCAAGTCTTAAAATACATCCCATCATATGCGGCCTGATTAAGCTACCTTCTACCATCTTGCTTAGGACCAATTCCTTAGGGATGTCAAACCTTTCATTATGTTATCCTTATAGAACAATTCTTTTAAGGTTTTAGATGTTTTCATGAGCTTAAATAGCCATTTGTTCTTTTAGGAGTTCAAGCGTCATACTAGCCATCATCATAGTGTGCATTGATCATGGTCATCAATATGAACTTAATAGACTACCCCTAACCCGACAGGCTATTCCAGGATATGCCTTTCAATATAGGACTAGTTAATGGAGTCTGACCCATTAAAACTTATTAGCATCGCGTATGCTACTTAGTGATAGCCTACTGGTCATGCTATATGTATATCCATTATACATTGAAACAACTTGTAGTTAATAATTTACAATTTCAATCATTAAATAAGGTTTTGGAACTTAATGATTGTCCTCATTATTTTATCTATATTATAGCCATCAACCATAATACAAGAAGTTTAACGTATGAATCTTTTTAATGAGGTAAGCACCATTTTCACCTTTACACAACCTTGAGCAACTTAACAACTCATGTAAAAACTAATTAGATAAGTAATTTAGTTTACTAATTGCATTTCTATGAAACTCCTAGATCAGTTATGTGATAACTTTTTTTTCCTAAATACATCATATGCACTTTTCCAAACCATCACCTTCCAAAGTCATATGGTCAAGTGTGACACATCTAATGTTGGAAAAAAATAGATTAGATGCATAGCAAAATTTTAAAATTCTTCTAATCTGATCATACTAAATCATGTTGTTATATATAATAAAGCCACCATGATCAATTACCTGAGTTGTAGATCTAAAGATGCCGTCTAAGAATTCCAAGATTCCTTTGAAAGCTTCAACAAACAAATGTACTCCACTATTCTTCGATTCTCAAATGGTAACATACGTGGGCATTTTTTGCCTCAATCAATTCCAAATACGTATGGCTTGATTCTTCGTTTCTACCACCTTGTGCTCTACCAAGTTTAGAATTATGGTTTGTTGTGATTGTAAAACTCTAAGTGTAGCTCTAAAGTCTAAAGAAAAAACAAGGCATAAGCCTCTTATTTATATTAGGTAACAAGGTGGCCTTAATTTTTGTAATTTTTGTAATTTAATTAATTAAAATAATTATTTTACCCACTCCTTAAAGACCCTAGCTGCTACCACCCTTCATGTAGGAATAGCCCAAATTCGGCCAAGCCCTAATATAGAAATACATTATTTTGGCCCAAGTTATTTTAAGGAGTTTAGCCCATTTAATCTTAATACTAATTAATTATGATTAAACTATTTAATTTTATATAGCCTGGTAATTTTTCATAACTCCAATTGTTATTCAAAATAAAATCATGGTAATTTTATTTGAATAGAATAATTATGTATTAATTATCAAAAAAATTAACTATAGTAATATAATTAATTTAATTGCAAATTAAAAAATACATAAATAAAATAAATTTTTTTAATTTATTTAGAGTATTATTCATATTTAATTTACAAATAAATATTTAAATAAGAGTTAAAAGATTTTAAATTAGTTATAAAGATAAATAAATATTTAATCAAATTAAATATATATTTTAAATAAATAACACCAAATATAATTTTTATTTATTTACTAAGGAAAATGCACACACTCTTACAGTGAGTGAATTTGGCGTACCACTTCACCATATTAAGTATTATCTGACTTCTGGTATTTTTGAATGATAACCATATGTTAAGAAATTATATTGAGCTAGCGGAGGGACCAATTAGACATATATAATTAGGCTTCAATAATTTATGTATTAATTATTTCTATACCAAACAATAAATCACATAATTATTAACATCAGAGTCATACCACTGAAAACCTGAGACTGCATTCCTAATTATATACTGTATATGTAAGCTTTATAATAAACTTTAGTCCAACGACCTCATCATTTGTGTAATGCCTTCATATGATATCTGTGATCAATTTAAGGTTAAAGTCTGTTTTAGCTACTTGATCACCTTATCTTAAAGTTTCATTATACTCTATATGTGAAAATAATTGTTCACCATATATGAACAATTTATCATTTGACATACAAATAACCAAGGTCTTATCCATTTTCATTATCCCATATAACACGTTTTAAAATGATAACCTTAACTCTTTATAGGACTATGATTCCATACCTATAAATAAAGCTCTCATCGAGTAAAGTCATATACCCAGTGAACCAGTCTAATAGCTTACTACTTCAAGACGTTTTAGCTTTTAGAATGTTAAAGTATACAGCTTATACACATGGAGTCAATTATTTAATCGGGATTAAGCTAATTGCGCAATGAATGTCAAAAATGAATTAATCCAAGTAAATGAACTTATTAATAGATTAATTACACTTTAGTCCTGTCCAATATATCACCACCTCTAGGCAATATATCATGTCTCGACTTAGGAGTCAGATCATTTCAGAGGACCAAGACAAGTCATCTTTTCAATTAGATTTAGATGATATAATATTTTTAACATGAGTAACTCATGTTAAGCCCATAGATTATGGACTATCAATTTAGATTACTTACCTTAGGATGTTGCTTTTAGTGTATAAAGTCCATTATAAGTGAGATTCTAGTGTTATTAACATAAGTAGTTAGTGAGCCATATTTGCTTACATTTACTTTGACATGTAATCTAAATTAGTATGGAATAGCAATGATGTAATGAAACCTTGAATATGTAAATATGAATAATCAGTTCAAACAAATAAAATACATCA
Source organism: Adansonia rubrostipa (assembly GCA_038381775.1). Taxonomy (NCBI): domain Eukaryota; kingdom Viridiplantae; phylum Streptophyta; class Magnoliopsida; order Malvales; family Malvaceae; genus Adansonia; species Adansonia rubrostipa. Next base: position 6,189 of record JBBYHM010010554.1, read on the forward strand.
AAATGTCTTTCATCCTTAGGGCATTCCTAACATCCAAACCATTCAACAATAGTTGAGTAAGACCCATTATTCATGACTCAAGTAGTTTGGGTAGAAGAGACCTTAAGTGACTTAACAAATCCCCATGGTTGAAACTCTGGTATCTAGTTATGAACAATAGAAGGCTTCTAATCATTCTTTGGCATGGACTTAATATTTTATGAGGGATTTCTATCATTTATCTTAGGTTTCACTGCTTTGTTTGATTAGCATGCTTAGCATTTATTAAATACCACATATGTAAATTCAAAAATAAATTTGACACATGAAATCTACTAGGATGATTTTGGACTTTATTTATCTAGTTTCCTTGAGGCATTAGGAAACTAGTTGGTTAAATTTCTAAGGCTATCATAATTGGTCTTCGTAAGTCTTGATAATGACCCCATTGGTTCTTTCTTTTTGACACAGTCTTCTTTGCATCTTGGATATGCATAAATTTTAATCTTATGATAAATCTATAAGTCTTATGTAACTTTACATATCATTTTAAGAAATGTCTAGTTAAATTCAAGGAAAGTTAAATTAGAAGAAAGCTTGTAACCCAGAATTAAAAGAGAAGCTAGGGTTTGCAAACCCTATTTATAAAATAAATACCAAAAGAAAATTTTAACCATCAATAACCTGGTCATACTATTATCTAGTCCATACTCATTCTAATGCTAACATAATCGTATTATGAGCATGAATTGATATAAGCATAGCTAATATCACTTGGTGATTTTATGTGTCTTTTGCATAAACCTTATTAAAACAATTTGAGATGATTTATAGAATTATTTTGTGATTTTGATTCATTAATTAAAACATTTTTAATTAAATTTTCAATTTTCTTAAATTGAACATTACTTAACTTTTAGGTTGTTGTCTTAATTAGGGCATTATCTAACTCTTGGATAACTTTGTCTTAATTTGGATAAACCATCTATTTTAGGAAACTTGTTTTTAAAAAACAATATTTTAAGATATTACATAGGAGATTACCTAACTTTTAGGTTGTTTGTCTTAATTAGGACATTATCTAACTTTTAGATACTTTATCTTAATTTGGATAAACTATTTAGCATGTAATATTTCCTAAACCGTTTAGGAAAGCAATTTCGAATTTTTTGAAGTCTTAGTAATTGATCCATATTTAATTTAAGTAAACATTTATTCTATTCTTATTAGAACAAATCCTAATTCAAGTAGGATTAATTATTTAAATTAAATATATTTTCTAGTTAAATCCATGCTTATTATCTTATCCAATTCATATCTCAAACAATCTAAAAAAATTAATATAATTAGATAATTAGGTGTTTCATAGTAAGTAAGAGTCTTAATGGAATACAGCCTCTTAAGAAGGTACATTGCACCAACTTTGCTAACTTTTAGCAAATTTAATATTTTTATTTAAAATTATATTTTATTTTATATTAATTTAACAATATTGACTTTATATTTCAATAAAGTCTAAACTGGATAAGTCCTACTCCAAGCAGGAGATAAGTGGCTCAACATTTAGGGGAGTTCTAGTCCAACTAGGAGTTTGCTCCATGCATGGCTATCTTAGTCATCCTAATTCTACTTAAACACTATTGTGTTCCTTCCACTAATCCTCTGAAAACACAGCAAATTTATAGCAACATCTTGCTACCTAAGGATGCCACACCAAGGTCACAAGAGCAAAGACAAGGTGGTGCAATCAACATATGCACCTAATGCACCTAATATGGCCTAAAATTGAAATGTTTTCAACTTTGATTTTAACTGAAATTTTCTAACAAGTAATATGAACATTTCATGACATTTTTAAGGTGGAAAAACTAGGAAAACGTTTCACTAATAGATGCTAAAAATTTTTGGCACTGTCAAAACAGTGAAACTGAGCCATCCTCTCAACAGTCAACACCAGAATGTTGATAAATGACTCTAATATCAATTTAATTAGAAAAAAGCATATTTTAAACTAATTATTATTGATAATAAACATGGATTAACATGTTGGAAAATTAAAAATTAAAATGAAACAATTTCTTTTATTTTTAATTCAAGAAATTGATTAATATAACATCGAAACAACCCAAAAAACGTAAGACATGTTAAAACTTTAACTCGAATTAATTAAAATAGTTGTGATGAATTCCATGGAATGCCAAATGATCCAAATAATGAGAAAAAAAGAATGGTCAGTTGCTGAGGCAAGAGCTGGAAACTGGTATATGGAAGTTGGGAGCTAATATGCAAAAAGTGGAAGCTAGTGCATAAGAGTTAGAGGCTGAAGCCAATGCAGCTAGGAGCTTAGCTAAAGCTAGAATTGAAACAGGCACTAGAAGTCATAGGCCAATATCATTTTTGTGGCAATGAGCTAGAAGATATCTATTAGCTACTAAAATAATTTATACAATTATCAAGTTTGTTATGAGAATTCTATAATCCAGAAATCTGTTAGAGGCATCTGTGTACTTGCTTATATATTGTGCTAGATGTACCACATGAAATTCATGAATGAATCCACTAAAAATCGTTCTTTCTTTTTCTTTCTCTTGTCTCTTCTTTTCTCTCTATCTATTAGATCTTAACTAGTTAAAAGCATGATTTGACTATTAAACATGTTAATTGAATTAAATCCAACCTTGCTTTCTTGTGTTTGATTGTTAAATGATGAGAATTTAATAAGAATTGATGAGTTGATTAGCATAGGAAAATTTGGCCAAGTTGAATTTTGAGTTTAGAACGTCTTTTGTGGATGATTAGTTACTAGAACCTTAGGTTAGTATACTATGTGTTTAATTAAATGCATGTTAGGATGTTTAGGTTGTGTAAAAACTGTGTTTTCAAAAAAAGATCCCTCAATAAAGTTTGTTTTGTTTAATAAGCTTTTTAATGAATAACATAAGGAAATTAAATAAAATGGCTTGAATTAAAGCTGATTTAGAGAAAAATAAAAATATTTTTTAATGTTTAACTATGCTTGTTTGAGTCTAGACTTGGAAAGTTTGAATGTAAGTTAATAGGTACCATTTAGGAGAGTCAAATTGTGTGGTTTGGTGTCACTTTGGTATGTCAGCACTTGAGTGTGTGGCATTGATGTGTCATTCACTTGTTAAGGATAAATAATAGTGAATAAAAGCAATAAAATTGGAGACATTCTATGACTCTGAAGCATATCACCAATGTTGAAAAACATGTTTCTAGGTCTTGGCACTTAAGAGTGTTTATTGATTCCTCATATATGACATTTTGTAGATTCCGTTTAGTCTTGTTATTGGACGTTCAAACATCCAAAAATATTTAAAAATGTGAAAAAAGGCTTCATGATCATGAGTCGTGTCAAAGCTATTATTGCAATCTAGCGCAGTAGTGTCAAAAAAAGATATACTTTGATTAGATGATAGGGCTTACTAATTTTTATTAGTATTTTTCCCATAATCCTCATTGATTAGGTTATGTAATAGGCTATTGAATGTCCAATTTCATCATCAAATGACTACAGTAATATCCCAAAACATGAGCCATTTGTATGGCTTTTATTTCAGCACCTGACCAGTATTACAAATAGATTTTGATGATGATAATCATTTCTATGTAATTTTATCAAATTTTTTGATAAATGTAGAATGAATAAGTTTTTCAAGCATGTATAACTTGTTTGGTGGGTATTCGGACAAATCAAGAAGAAATTCCAAAAAGCTAGTTGGGTAGAATGTACTGTGCGATGTAGTAATGTCTAATTAAAAATTCATGTGACAACCAAAATGATTTTCTAGCTTTTTTGAATTTTTTTAGGTTGAAATATAGTGAGTCAACATTTATTAGAATTTGATTTGGTGATTTTATGTGATAGGAATAATCTAGAATAAATTTGAAGAGTTTGGAAGGCCAAATTTGTCACTATTTTAGTACTTTCTAAGTTTGAAGGTCATTATTCTGAGGCATTTGGATGCCTCAGAATTGATTCTCGAAGTCATGTTGTGTGTGAATATGTCTAGCAATGTCCTATGTAAGGTCCCTAGTGCTCACACTAAAGCTTCCAAGTTTTAATTAAATAAAGTTGATCTTTAATGTTGTTTTTGAAATTATGATTTTCTTCAATTTAGTTTAAGTGTGCTACTTTTTTTATTTCATTTAAATGAAGTCAAAATTGATAAAAAAAATATTAAAAATGGAGTCAAATTAGAGATTATTTATGAAGTCAAGTGGTTTTATAGAATTTTTTCTTTACAAATGATTTTTGCCCTGAATCGGTTATGAATTCAAGCTAGTACTGATAGGAATTCCTAGATACATTTTATATTGATATTTGTTTAATTTTGATAGAATAAATAAAAAGGGAGATTACGGTTGAGCACATATGATTGAAAATTATCGTGACATACCCCGAGGTGGATCCTCCGAATCTATGGGTGCGTATAAAAAAAAGGTCATGGTTAAATAATGATCGAAGATTGAGAGAACTAGGAACCTAGCAAGACACGGTTAGTTATTGGCCTAACTCTCTATACTATCCCCAGTGGAGTCACCAAGTTGTCGTGACATACCTCAGGGTAGATCCTTGCAGATCTATGGGTGCGTACAACTTAAAATATTTTTCTAACTTGGAATGTCTTCTTAATCGAGACTTTTCCTTCGCGACGTGATAAGAACGAGAATGTCCAGATTCTTGACTTATAATACAGTGAGGGGAACCATAAGATGAATCGCTCATCTTGTTAGCCTCAGATGACCATCATGAAATGGTCAACGCTTGGAGTCGCCACTGATAATTCTGGGCTAGGCATGACCGGGTGCCTATTAAAACCTATGTTTTGAGCTACGAAACTCAAAACATCGATCTCGTGGTTACGTAATACAAAGATTTGCCGTTTGGGTTTGGGAGTTGGTTATGCATGATGAGGTACAAACCTCTTTGCGACACCCAAAATCGATACCTTACTAGCTATGTCTTATCTTGGTTTTGATTCTTTTAATCTTACTCATCACTATTTCAATATAACCCTCTTTTAATGCATGAATCTTATAGAAATACAAATCCAGATTTTGAAGAAAAAGATTTAATCTCATATATGTCCCGAAGGGATGGAGAATATAGAGATTTTCAATAAAAATAGCCTCTAGATTTTACTTTGAAAAATGGAATATTCTACTTTGGGCACTGGAGAAATACCCACGTGGAATATTACCTTTAGTTTTATTTGAAATGTTTTGAAAACATGAATGCATATAATCATCACAAATAAATCATGTTAGTAAGGCAATAAATGAA
>JBBYHM010010627.1:0-11468 GCA_038381775.1 Adansonia rubrostipa
TGTTAAGGTCGTCCCTTCTTTAAAGGCACAAGAGGTCCATGACCACTTACTGTAAGGTTTTGAGTATATTCTTTAGATGTGGAGTCTTAGGGCAAGACTGATTGTGGCCCCAAGAGTTCGTTCTTGGTATTTAACCATGAAACAAAGTTCTTGCAAAGTTTTATCTTTGAAAGTAATGCTAGGAAATCTTGTTATCAATTTTGTCCATTTATCAAGCATTACCAATTAAAGGATAAACATGATGCTGCATGGAATGTAGGGTTATAAGAAGGTTTTGCAAGAAATCAAATGGTTATATTTTTATTCAAAGAAAGAAGGTACGAGTTGTGACAAACTTATGAGATTATGAAAATTTTTAAAATACAAAAGAGATAAGATGAGTCTTCTTATTCAATTGGCTCTGATATTGATGACATGAATTCTTTATTGATTATCTTCAGAGATTTCTCTTGAGCAATTAATCATTTTGGTGCTGGCCAACCCATAAGGAGATTCCTTTGATTGCCTTATGGTGGAATGAGGCCTCAAAGTTAGGCAGTTCCTATTTTTCGAATACAAGTATGGATGAGGTTTTGGTAGGGGTGGTCAACACCAAACGGATGAGTTAGGTTATGACTTGGGGTCTTGAATATAGGGAAGATTGGTTTTTAGCTCATGATGGTTTGGGCTTGGCTTGGTTTAAATGAAGATGTTTGATTACTTACGCCACCCTTTTGGGTTTTCAACTTAAGCTAGTTTTCTTCTTCCTTCTTTTTATTATTTTTTGTTGTTTTTTGTTTTGTTTGTTTGTTTTTTTGTTGGATTTTTTATAAGTGGTAGACGGGGAACTAATAGATTGCCTTTTTGAGTTTTCATCCTAAAGTCTTTGCAAGCATAGTACTTCTTAACAGATCAGAGTTCACAGGGTTGGGCAGGTCACTGCCATCCATCTCGGTTAAGATTAAGGCTTTTATAGAGAATATGCATTTCACCATGTATGACCCTTCCTAATTTGGGGTCCATTTTTCGTGAGTATCTTTATGTTTCTGGAGAATTTGTTTAAGCACCAAGTTACCTTCTCGAAATTGACGAGGATGGACCTTTTTCTCACGGGCTCTCATCATGCGCTTTTGATATATTTGCCCATGACAGATGGCTTTGATTCTTTTTCTTCGATGAGATTAAGCTGCTCGTATCGATTTTTAACCCATTCAGCCTCTTTAAGTTGTGATTCCATTAGGACTCTAAGTGAAGGGATTTTAAATTCAGTTGGCAAGATAACCTCCATATCGTAGACCAAAGAGAATTGAGTGGTACCCGTGGAAGTTCATATTGCTGTGCGATAAGCATGTAAAGCAAAAGGCAACTTTTCATGCCAATCTTTGTATGTCTCAGCCATCTTTTCAACTATCTTCTTGATATTCCTGTTGGCTACTTCAACTATTCTGTTCATCTTCGAATGGTACAGGACAGAGTTTCTACGCTAAATTTTGAACTGAGACATACTGCTTGCATCATCTTAGTTTTCAGATTGCATGCATTATCAGTAATGATTTGTTTAAGAAGACCATATCTATAAATGATGTCACGCTTCATAAATTTGCATACGACAGATCCGGTGAAATTGGCATAATAAGCTGCCTCTACCCATTTGGTGAAATAATCGATCGCGACCAAAATAAAGTGATGCCATTAGAAGCCTTTGTGGTAATAGGTTTAATCATGTCTATGCCCTACAGAGAAAAGGGCCATGGAGCTATCATAACATGTAAGGTATCGGTGGGACATGGATCTTGCCAGTGTAGATTTAGCATTTGTGACACTTTTGAGCATAGTTAATGCCATCATTTTTAAGAGTTAACCGATAATAACCTGATCGCATGACTTGTCTTGCCATTCAGTCTCCATTAGCATGCATACCATAAATTCTTTCGTAAACTTCTTCAAATGTTCTTTTGGCTTCGGAGGCATTCGCACATCAGAGTAACACCAGATCCCAACCTTTTTTGTACAAAATCTCACCATCCAAAATGAAGTTCGTAGCTAATCATCTAATAGTTCTCTTATCAGCTTCGGTGGTGTCTTCTGGCTGCCGTTGATCCTTGATGTACTGAAAGATGTCATGATACCATGGCAAACCATCCTTCTCTTCTTTAATATTCTGGAAATGTACCAGGGTTGAGTAGATACTTATTTGGATAGGAGCAATGTCTGATCCTTGATTGACTTTAAACATGAAAGATAAAGTGGCCAAGGCATCAGCAATTTGGTTATCTTTTTGAGGTAGATGTAGAAAGCTAATATCATCAAACTCTTTCTTGAGCTCCGATATCATATTCCCATAATGGATCAGTTTAGCATCACATGTTCGCCATTCTCCTTCAATTGGTAAATGATGAGGGCTAAATCTCCAAACACTTATAGTTTTCGAATGCCCCTTAATGGTCACCTAGAGTCCTATGATGCAAGCCTTATATTCGGCTATGTTGTTGGTGCAGTCAAAGTTCAATTTGGCTGTGAAAGGGTAATGGTTTACCTCTGGTGAGATGAGAATTGCCCCAATTCCATGCCCCAGTGTGTTTAAAGCTCCATCAAAGTATGTTTTCCATGACGACCCATACTTGATAGTATTCTCTGCTTTGGATATGCACATCAGGTCTTTGTCAAGAAACTTGAAGTTTAAAGGCTGATAGTCATCTGTGGCTCGACTTGCCAAAAAGTTTGCTATTGCACTACCTTTAATGGCTTTCTAGTTCACATACATGATATCATACTCAGAAAGTATAACTTGCCATTTGGCTAATCTCCCAGACGAGGTGAGGGTTTCACACAAAGACTTGATGGGATCAAGCTTGGCGATTAACCATGTAGTGTGGTATGGCATGTATTGCCTTAACCTTCTGGCTGTCCAAGCTAAAGCACAACATAGCTTCTTTACGAATGAATAATTATTTTCATATTCTGTAAACTTCTTGCTTAAGTAATAGATAGCCTAATCCCTCTTTCTTGATTCATCATGTTGTCATAATACACAGCCTATCGACTTGTCTAGGATTCATAGATACAGGATTAGTGGTCGTCCGAGCACTAGTGGCACAAGTATCGGAGGGTTCAAAAGGTAATGTTTGACCTTATCAAAAGCTTTTTGGCATTCTTGATTCCATTCTCCAGGATTTTGTTTTTTTAGCAGCCTAAAGATCGGATCGCATTTGTCGATCAACTGAGATACGAATCGGGCTATGTAGTTCAATCTTTCTAAAAAAATTTTCACTTCTTTTTGAGTTTGAGGTGGTAGTAGGTTTTGAATAGCCTTAACCTTGTTAGGATCTACCTCTATTCCTTTCTTGCTTACAACGAGCCCCGATAATTTACCGAAGGTGACGCTAAATGTACATTTGGTAGGATTTAGCTTAAGCTAGTATTTGCGTAGCCTTTTAAAAAGTTTTCGTAGATTGGCAATGTGTTCACTCTCTTTTGGTGATTTGGCTATCATGTCATCCATGTAGACCTCATTTCTTTATGCATAAGGTCATGAAACAATGTTACCATAGCCCTTTGGTAAGTTACCCTAGCATTCTTGAACCCGAAAGGTATCGCTTTATAGTAGAAAGTTCCCCACATGGTCATGAAAGTGGTTTTTTCCATGTCTTCAGTTGCCATTTTGATTTGATTATAGCTTGAAAACCCATCCATGAAAGAAAATAGTGCATTTTTGGCAGTGTTGTCTACAAGGTATCAATATGAGGCAGAGAAAAATTATCCTTAAAGTTGGCTCGATTCACGTCCTTGTAGTCTACACGCGTTCATACTTTACCATCCTTTTTAAGAACTGGGACTATGTTGGCTACCCATTCAAGATATTTGGCTACCTTGAGAAATCCCACTTCAAATTGTTTCTTGACTTCTTTTTTGATCTTAAGAGCGTTTCTAGTTTCATCCTTCTTAACTTTTGCTAGATTGGTTTGCATTCAAGTTTGAGAGGAAGTTTATGAACCACAATGTTGGTATCTAGTCCAGGTAAGTCTTAATAGGACTAGGCAAACACGTCTCGATATTCCTGAAGGGGACTTATTAGTTTAGCTTGGGTTGATGGCTTTATGGAGGTTCCAATTTTGACTTCTTTTGGGTCTTCTTCTGTTCCAAGGTTTATGGTTTCAGTGGATTGTTCATGAGGTAATATCTATTTTTCTTCTTGTTCAACTAGTCTCAATAGGTCTAAGGGTATGGGCTTCTCTTCAGGGTCCTCTTCAGATTTGACCTCACCAGCACAGATCGATTGCTCAAAGTCAATTCCTATGGTTTCAGTATGAACATTCATGTCACCTTCATTGGGGTGCTTGAAAATATGGAAAAAAACAATGTAGGTGGAAAAAGATGTAAAAAAAAGGTCTAAGGTCGGCAAAAATTATGAACACAGAGAATGAATACAAAATGCTTAGTCATTTTTATTGATAATACTTAATAAAAGTTGCCCCTACAAAGAATCCTACAACGCTTTTGGGTGAAAGCATGTAGGTTTAGTTCATAGCATTAGTTTGAAATAGACTTGAACAGTACAGGAATCTTGGTCTTAGTCCAAACACTCGGAACAAACCTTGGAGGGTACAGCCTAGTCTTCGAACTTATAGTTGACATCTTTGGCTCGTCAATCGTATTGATGGAGATATCCTCAAATGCTTTATTTAATATGCGCATAGCATTAGCGGAGCCAGTATTTACATGTCCTCCTTGGCAAAAACTTTCCTGAAGTGGGAGGAATATCATTGGCTCATCTTCCATGTCTTGTCCTAACAAATGAGCCATTCTTCTTTCATGGTTCTTTAAGCTTGCTTTTTTTTTTTGCTGTGCACTGGGCTTGAATCCCAACCCTTTTTTGTCGATTTGGTTGACCACTTTCAAGGCTTTAGCAATTCCTTAAAGGCATTTTTTGAGTCCTTTTTTAGCCTAAGCACCCTTACCCACAGTCAACATCAGACCCATGTGAGTGCTCTCTGATAAGTGAGGCTGGACTATTAGCAATCCCATTTTAATATAAGTAGCGTTGACGAACTCAAAGGATTGGAAAGATGATTCTAGGATATCTTCATTAGGTTTGAGATATGGGGCATCAGTTGAGGTAGCAGCAATGATATCTTCTTCCTCTCTGATACTGATAACTTTATTTTCAATGAAGAATTTTAACTTTTGGTGCAGAATGAATCCATGGCCTTCCCAATAGGTAATTATATGATAAAGCAATGTCCATCATATGGAAGTCAACTTTATAATTACATGGGCCGATTTGGAGTGGAATGGTGATGTTTTTGATAATGTACCGACAAGTTCCATCAAATGTTCGCACAATCATACGACTATTTTGGATATGAGATGCATCAACAAGGAGCTTGTTCAAGCATGATATGGGCATTACATTTAAAGTCGACCCATTATCAATGAGCATCTTGGGCAATGTGGTGCCTTTACAATATGTAGTGATATGGAGGGCCTTGTAATTTCCTCTTTCTTTGTGCGGGATTTCATCATCGCTAAAAGATATGTAATTGTCAGCAGTGATGTTGTTCACTAGGCAATCTAACTGACCTATAGATATGTTGGAAGGGATATAGGCCTCATTCAGAACCTTGAGGAGGGCATTCCTGTGAGCTTCTGAATTCAACAACAGTGACAACACATATGTCTTGGCGGGTTGCTTGTTCAACTGATTGACAATGCTGTATTCACTGTGCTTGATGAATTTGAGGAATTTCATCATTTTTTTCTTGCTTATTGGATTCTTGATAGCTACCGATTCTGAGTTTTTTGTTGCGAATTTTGGTGCTTGAGAAATGAGATTAGCATTTTCTTGCTGAGTGCCATTTTTTGATGCTGTTGGGGCATAACATCGGTCGCTCCGAGTTAGGTGACTTGCCCCTGAAAGGTGAACGCTTGCTACTTACTGGCAAGATTCTTCGATGACCAAGGTTTTGCTTTCATAGTTACATGGAACTGCTTTATCATCTTTATACGGGAAGGGAGATGAAAGTTGAATGATCATCTGAAGCTGAATAGTGTCAACTTTAACTCTCAATCTATTATCGTACAAAATCAACGACCTTCTAATCCCGTAAGGGAGATTACCCTTTTCTTCTTCTAGTGCGTTAATGGATGATGTTGCATTTTCAGACTCAATATGTGGGGTTTACTTTTCATCATACAATTCGATACTACCATCGTTCATCATCCTTTAAACCATTGTGCAAAACTCTTTCCATGTTTGAAGAGTCTGGCCTGGAAATCACAATAGTTGTCAATCTTTTCCTCTGTCTTCTCGGTTGTATTGAGTAGCTTAGCTTGCACTAGGATTTGCAAAACCAAATTCATTGGCGTCCGTACTTCTTCTATGTTTTCCATACTCTCATAGTTTTCTTCAACGATTATCTCTTTTAGGTCTAACTCAGCACGAGTTTGAGATGAACTGGCTTCAGTGCTAGATTTTGATTACTTATTAGCGTTCATTTTTCCTTATCCTATGTCCTTATAGATATTTTTTCTACTTAATTCATTTCATGGCCTCATCGATCCTCTCACAAAGTAGGACCACATTCATAAAGTTTTTTGGGAAGCTTCTTGCTACCTTTTCATAATAAAGGGCTTGCAACGTACCAATGAATCTAACAATCATCTCTTTTTCTATCAGAAAAGGATGAATCTAGGTAGCCTCTTCCATCTATCTTGCAGCGTACCACCTAAAACTTTCATTAGCTCTTTTCCTTATGCCCATAAGAGAGAGACAAGTATAGATCTGACCATCGATGGGTCTCTTCTCGTCAGTAGCATTGATAGATAGATCATCATGTCCATCATACTCCTCGTAAAACTTAATTTTGAGCTGATCCATCATCCCTTGGACCATCTTCAAGAATGATGGATAATGCTGCAAGTCGTGTTCTTGACCGTAGTGGTAGCAAGATGTATCAATGACATTTTTTCTTGACTTTTGTTAACTATTAATATTCTGATTTTCATGAAAGCCCATCAGACCTTGCTTATCGGGGTTTTAACTTTTCCCATGCTTCTTTTAATTTGATAGCCTTTTCCATCGATTATTGCATTCACTTTTGGTTCGGCAGGTTAGGGAGTGGGTTGGCCCCCATATTGGGTCCAGGACCCTACTCAATCTTGGTCACTCATTTTTCTAGTAAACCCTGCACCTTTCTTTTGAACGAAGTGCAGTTCTCAATGAAGTGGCCTTGCGCTCCCGTGTGATATTCATAATAAGCATTCTCATCATACCATTTGGGGTACATGGTAATCTTGGTTTCGTGAAAACTAGAGCCACTAGTTTGCTGGTGTAAATCTCTTTATATGAGTAAGGGAATGGTTCAAACTGCTCTCTTTCTTGGGGTGTTTGTTGGTTATTCAAAGCTCTTGCATTGTGCATATTATGAGGCTGTGCATTTTAGGCTGCACTTTGCATGGGATTTGGTGCAAAGCTCATTATAGAAGCGAAACTGGTAACTGTGGACTGGTTGCGGTGCTGATGAGTAAGGGGTAAGACCCATATTCAACATGCTTGAGAAGTACATAGGCTGTGCTAGATGCAGACTTTGATTAAACCTAGCACGGTTCTAGCTTACAACATTTACTTCCCTTTCTTTGCTTTTATTTGCTGTCTTTTTAACTAATCCAAATGCTTCCTCGATAGATATCCTGCCACTTTTGATGGCGTTCTCAATCATTTCACCTGATATAACCATATCAGCAAAATTGTTTATGGCGCTTCCTTATAGCCTTTCATAGTAAGGAGCTCGTTAGGTGCCAACAAACATAACTGTCATTTCTTTTTCAGTTAGAAGAGGGTGAACTTGGGCTGCCTCATCTCTCCATCTCTGAGCATATTGTCTAAAACTCTTAGAAGATTTTTTCTCCATTTCATGAGAGAAAGACAATCTGGAACCTACTCAGACACATGCTTATATTGTTAAAGGAATACGCATACCAAGTCTGTAAATGTCGAATTCTTTCAGGATCAAGTCCTATTTACTGTTGGAGGGCTTCCCTAGTCAAAATATCCTGGAAGTAATGGATCAGCAACTTTTCATTCTCTTCGTGTCCCATCATTTTACGACGGTACATGTGAAGATGGGTAGTAGGGTCAGTACTCCCATTGTACTTTTCAAACTCAGGCATTTTAAACTTGGGTGGGATGACGAGGCTCAAAACTAACCCTAATGACTTTATGTCCACGATTCTAAATTTGTTACTTTCTTCTGCAGCTCGAAGAAGTTTCTCTAATGAGTGATACTTGTCCAAGTCCTCATCATTTTCTGAGGGCCTCTTTGTTTTCTCTTGCTCCATTTGCTCATCGAGGTCTAGGACCATAGGAAGAGCCCACACCTTGAAATCCTTGAATCAAGTAGGACGCTGTTGCAGGATTGATATAAATAAATGGCCGAGTTGATGGGATGTTCGTTGTCAGAGGTGCTGCCCATGTAATGCCTCTTTTTACACATTGGTGGCCTCAGTACCACGGTTCAAATTGCTTTCAGGGTGGGTCGATTCTTTCCCCATCTCGATTGCGCTCCTCTACCCTTTTTCCTTCAACGCATTGGGCAGCAATTTGGTTAGCTCAGCAATTGGTGCTTGAAGTTCCTCATTCTTCAGAGTGCCTATTCTTGGGACTCTCTATATATAAGTTTGAGTCTTTCGATACGGGTTTAGTGATCATTTTCCATCACTTTTCGATGATTGCGAGTGTTATACCAATGACGAATTGTATATTTTGTGTTTCGGATCACTTTCACATTAAATTATCTTTGGATTAGGCTTTTATGGTATGTTCATGCATATGTTTGATGCAATGATGATGAATGAATAAAAACCATGAAAGGATTAGGTTAGTTATGCACATGTAAAAATGACAATTGGGTAAAGGGACATCTCTACCAATAACATCCTTCATTAAAGCAACAAAATGTCTTAATTACATATGATTACATTCGAAAATGCCTGACACGGTTACATTGCTTAATTACATGGTCTAAGAAATACAACAACTCTTGCTCGTGGGCTCCGATGGGCAAGATATCACGTGTTAGAGATCGAGCTACATCCATCACGTTCTTGGCCTCTAACTGAGCTGCTTCGATCTATTCTGTGAGACTATGATGATAGTCATGATAGTTATAGCGTGCGTGATCAACCATTTGAAGCTATTCTTACTCCCGTTGCTCGGAGGCTCTCACTAGTACATTTATTTGGTCTTGGCGTGATTGAAAAGAATGATCTAGGTCTTGAATTCTGAGTGTTACAACTCTATTTTCGGCCTAGTTTGATATCAAATCCCAGACTCGAGCCTTTAGCCGTTCATTTTTCCTTCGATAAGTTGATGCAAGAGCTCAGGTTCTAATAAGCTTTTCCTTATTGACCCTAACAGCTTCTCTTTATTGGTGTAGTTCCTTCTCAAAAGTAGTAATTTCTATCCTCCACTCGACTGTTGACTTTTCAAGTCTTCGAGACTTGCTTGCCTTATTAAGGGCCAATAATCTCTTTTCAAGCTCTTGAGATCCTCTTTGTAGTAGTTTTTCTCCTTGACAGTCTTACTCATCTCGCCATCTCTTAGCTAAAGGTCTATTTTTAATTGATGATTTTCCTCCTTTAATCGAGCAATCTCCTTGGCAAGGGTTACCTTTTCTTGTTAGCAGTCTTGCTTGAGCAATTCAATTTTGAAAGCAAATTCGTCAACCAACATTTGTGATATCTCGATACCAGATAGGGGTATGGTGTCATTAATTTGATAGATCCTCCATTCATCATACCCTGGGGTCATACTACTCCCTCTCTAATATCTCTCCATGTAGTGAGTTTGTTTCCATGCATGAAAGGCTAACTAGATTTTCAACTTGTAGTCAGGCTCACCATAGTCAAAATCCCCCAACTCTAGGTCTTGGACAAAGGGGATGAACTGATAGCACTAGAATTGTCAAAGGACTAAAAGAGGGGCTTAGCTAGTACTCCCCCATAATCCTATGAGTGGCACACATCAGTAATCTCTGCAGTGGTATATGACCATTTGTGGGGAAAACCAGAAGGCCTTTCATGTTACCTCCTCTCCCTTGAGGTTTTAAAATTTTCAGACCCATTGCTCTTCAAATTTGTCATGAGGCAATTCCTTTTCAAGTACCTTGGAGATAGGGATAAAGTTGGGTAAGAAGCAATATGACATCCTACTTTCTTCGGGGCCAAAATGATTGACGAGCCAAATGTGAAAGAGCGGTGCACATCTGATGAATCGACCTGTACCTATTTTCTTACAAAAATTAAGAGCTCAAATAGTTTTGGCAATGATGGCTGGGGCGAGATTGATGTTGTAGCATAAACGAGAAAAGACATATGCTACTGTGGCTTCAACATAGCGTAATGTTTTGGGGAATATAACTAGACCATATATTGCCAAAGTATAGATATTTTGGGTTTTAGGATGTTAACGGTACTTGCCATTTCTTTTTTCATGCTAGCCTATGAGATGCATTCATTGTTCCCCTTCATTTTGATATGACTCTCAATCCAAGACTCTGTTGCCTCAAAGATTTGAGCCAACCTTTTCTTAAAGGTTGGAGGATTTAACGCTTTACAATATATTCTATTAACCTTTACTTTCTCAATGTTGAGTAATGTGGTGTATTCATTAACCGTGGAGACCAAATCTTCTTGATTGAAAGTGAAGCACCGGTATGCTAGATTCCAAAACGGAAAGGCCACTTGCAACATATTGACATCCAAACAAACTTGAAGCAGAAGAGCAATGTCTTTGTATCTCTTAATGAATGATTCCCTTTCAATACAGTCCCAATTGGTCCATACAATCTTTAGTTCTTGCCAATCATTTTGATGGTACCCTATCTTGATCCTCTCATGCACTATTGAGACATGCCTCAATTTAAGGACGTCTCCACCTTCATGCCGTCGGTGCTCCAGCCATGCTCGAACTTCTTCAAAAGGCTTTAGCTCTGAAGTGGACTGTTGCTCCATGATAGATGCCCCTTGGTGAACACTGATCCATTAGAATCAATTGTCCTATGATGATAGTGATTATAATGGAATGATGCATGGTAAAACAGAAAAGCAAAAAGAGAACAAGTTAGTAACCAATAGGTAAAAGATAAAGAAATGAAAGAACAATGGTGAAAGTGTATCACAAAATTTGCCCTGAGAATAGGCAGTATGATGCAAAGGGCAAACATGATGAATATAAATGTTAAGGCATTAAATACGTAGCATACCAGCATGTCCATATTAAAATGGCCTCTTCATGAAGCAACATGATACCTCGCGAGGGTTAAGGCTGACCATCTAAATGGTGATGTTCGTTTATCACCATCTATGTTAAACACATACTAAGCCGTTGTTCGGGCAGCATGATAGCTTATCTTGATCAGATATGACTATTTCAAGATGGCATTGCAGGTAATGGCATTCACTTGTCCTTACCCACTTATTAAAGAGGATTT
>JBBYHM010010638.1:0-11467 GCA_038381775.1 Adansonia rubrostipa
TTTCTTGCAAATCCAAAGCATCAATTTAGTGTATCCCAATGTGGAGAGCATGATTTTAGTGCCAATAACAAAAAGAACGTAGATTGTTACGAGTATCCAGGTTTATCTCATTTCACAAATGAACTTTGATTATAAGGAAAACAGTGAAAAGAAAAGCTTTTCTTGCAAATCGAAAGCATCAATATCGTGTATCCCAAAGTGGGGAACTTGATTGTAGTGCCAATAACAAAAAGAATGGAGATTATTACGAGCATCTAAGTTTATTTCATTTCATGGATGAACTTTGATTATAAGGAAAATGGTGGAAAGAAAAGCTTTTCTTGCAAATCGAAAGCATCAATTTAGTGTATCCCAAAGTGGAGAGCATAATTTTAGTACCAATAACAAAAAGAACGGAGATTGTTACAAGTATCCAGGTTTGTCTCATTTCATAAATGAACTTTGATTAGAAGGAAAATAGTGGAAAGAAAAGCTTTTCTTGCAAATCGAAAGCATCAATATCATGTATCCCAATGTGGAGAACATGACTGTAGTGCCAATAAATAAAATAAAGATTATCATGAGTATCCAAATTTGTCTCATTTCGTGTATGAACTTTGATTGTAAAGAAAATGGTGGAAGGAAAAGCTTTTGTTGCAAATCCAAAGCATCAATTTTGTGTATCCCAAAGTGGGGAACATGATTGTAGTGCCAATAACAAAAAGAATGGAGATTATTACGAGCATCCAAGTTTGTCTCACTTCACGGATGAACTTTGATTATAAGAAAAATGGTGGAAAGAAAAGTTTTTCTTGAAAATCCAAAGCATCAATTTAGTGTATCCCAATGTGGAGAGCATGATTTTAGTGCCAATAAAAAAAAAATGGAGATTGTTACGAGTATCCAAGTTTTTCTCATTTCACAGATGAACTTTAATTATAAGAAAACAATGGAAAGAAAAGCTTTTCTTGCAAATCGAAAGCATCAATATCATGTATCCCAATGTGGAGAAATTGATTGTAGTGCCAATAACAAAAAGAATGGAGATTGTTACGAGTATCCAAGTTTGTCTAATTTCACGGATGAACATTGATTATAAGAAAAATGATGGAAAAAAAAAAACTTTTCTCACAAATCCAAAGCATCAATATCATGTATCCAAATGTTGAGAACATGATTGTAGTGCTAATAACAAAAATAACGGAGATTATTACGGGTATCCAAGTTTGTCTCATTTCATGGATGAACGCTGACTATGAGGAAAACGGTGAAAAGAAAAGCTTTTCTTACAAATGCAAAGCATCCATTTGTATTTGCAAATGAAAAAGAGCTACGGGATTTGGTTTTATTAAAAATCTTTATATTCCCCATCTCTCTAGGGCATATATGAGATTAAATCTTTTTCATCAAAACCTAAATTTGTATTTCTATAAGATCCATGCATTAAAAGAGTATATCGAAATAATGACAAGTTACGGTCGAAAGAATAAAAACTAAGATAAGACGTAGCTAATAAGGTATTGATTTTGGGTGTCGCAAAGAGGTTCGTACCTTATCGTGCGTAACCAACTCCCGAACCCAAATGGTGAATCTTTGCATTACGTAGACCACGGAATCGATGTTTTGAGTTTCATAACTCAAAACATAGGTTTCAATAGGCATCGATCATGCCTAGCTCGAAATGATCGATGGTGACTTCAAGCATTGACCATTTCACGATGGTCATCCGAGACCAATAAGATGAGCAATTCGTCTTATGGTTTATTTCATTATACCACAAGTTGAGAATCTGTACATTCTCCTTCTCATTACATCACAAGAGAAAAGTCCAGTCACAAAGACATTTTCCAAGTCAAGAAAATATTTTAAGTTGTAGCACCCATAGATCCATGAGGATCCACCCTACGGTACGTTGCGACAGATTGGCGACTCCATTAGGGAAAATATAGAGAGTTAGGCTAATAACTAGCCATGTCTTATTAGGTTCTCGGTTATTTTGATCTTCGTTCATTATTTAACCATGACCCCTTTTTTCCGTTTTGTCATCTAATCTTTTGCTTAAAATGATTTTTAGGATTGTCTTATTTTTTTGAATAATCATTACCTTAATAAAATGGTAATATAGAAGAAAATAGAAAGGTTTGTTCATTTCCCCATCACACATTATGTACTTGCATGTGCATTGTGTCCCACCAAACTCCATGGCATGGTTATAACCTAATCATTAGGAGGAAGTGAACTATCCACCTTCATGAGTAACCCTCCGCATAGGCATGGCAATAACTTCTTGGATGTAAATTACCTATGTCTCTCGTGAGTAACCCTCTATATTTGCATAGGGAAAAACATCCAATGGACCGAACCCATTGTGCCAAACCCATGATGGGTTTAGGATAGGGCTCCCTCGACTGTCCTTGCCGGATGGAGGAACAATTTGGATACCTATTTAGGCGTAAACTTAAACCTCATATAGTGAGCCCTATGAGCTGAACCATGTCAAACCATACCAGAATGTTGCTAGAATACTTAGAGAATAGGGTCACTCGGGGAAATATTCCTAACCTTTACTCTTAATTACCATAATTATGTAGGTGACAATGACTAATTGTCACTCGCATTTGTATTTTTATCGTGTATCGAGACATGCCATTGTGCTGCTCGAATAACAGCTAACCTTTGTATAAATAAGTGACAGGGAATAAAAACCTTTATTCACAATGTCTTATACTATAAACCGTTATGCTGTTTGAGTCATGGCTTAACGTGCCTCCACACTAGTGGTGATGAACGAATATTGCTACTAGTCATCTTTTAAACAAAATAAAATATAACATCACTTCATGAAGGGCAGATTGCATCTTGGCATGTTGAAATACTGCCTGTTTCTCATCTCAGCACCTTGGTTGAGATGTTCTTTTTTTTCTTCTCTCTTAATGTTCTTAAATTTTTATTACATTTGTCTCCTATATGTTTCACTAACTCATTTTCTCTTTGTTTGTGTTTTGGTGCATGCATTATTTCATTATAATCATCATGACAATCATCATTTTGGGATAATTGTTTTGGTTCGGTGTTCAGCAAGGGGCATCATTTATGGAGCAACAGTTTATCTCCACTATCGAGTCTTTTGAAAATGTCAGAACATGGTCGGAAGCTTGCGAACGTCAGGATGGGGACATCTTAAAGTCTGACTACATCTTAGAAATGCATGAAGAGGTCAAGATCGGCTTTCGTCAGAATGATTGTTAGGAACTAAAGCATATTTGGGACAATTAGGATAATAACATGAAATAAGCCTTCACTAAAAAGTATGGGGATGTTGCTCTCTTACTTCGAGTTCAATTGGATGATCATTTATTGCCAGCAGTGACACAATTCTAGAATCCAGCCATTGATGTTTCATCTTCAACCAACAAGATTTAGTCTCTACCATTGATGAGTACATAGACCTGCTCAACATAGAAAGGGCCAAATCAGACCGAATTTACTGCAAGGCTCTAATGCCTCCTCCATTCAAGAAAAGGTTAAGGCAAATTCTTGGAGTCATAGAAGCATGGATTGATAGCCATGTCAAAGTAAAAGGGAGTAGCGAATGCATCTCTTGGGCTAGCTTGAAAGAGGTAATCGTGAATCTTTTTGATTAGAAGAAAGCTCAAGATGTCTATGCTTTGGCAATCTATGGGCACGTTATACTCCCAAAGACTTTGGGTTATGTAGAGGCGATAGTCATAGATTTCTTTTCTCGCCTATGTTGCAACATCAACCCTACTTCCACCATCATCATCGAATCCATCCGTGCCCTCAGCTTTTGTAAAAGGATGGGAATAATAAGGTTTATCGGGTGAGCCTCATTGCTTCAGATATGGCTCCTAAGTCATCCTTGTATTAGGAAAGGAAGAGTCAGGTAAAATTTCTTCTTCAAGATCAGTCCTCTTTCCACGGCATTAGAGGAAGAATGTCATCAAGAGAAGATAGAAAAGCATTGGGTGGAGGAATTACGAAACATCAAGGAGGAAGAAATCATATGGAAAGCCCCATGGGTGTTCCCTCAGTCAATTGTGTACAGATGTGGAGACTACACTTGTGTGCCGCTCCTAGGACTATGGGGAAATACCAGTTATGCTCCTCTTTTGGTGTTACATCAGTTCCAATGGTTGCAAGTCATCCCGTTCCTTGAAGGTTTAGGACATTGGAATTTTGAGTACGGAGAGCCCAATTATAAAGCGAGAGTCCAGTTAGCTTTCCAAGCTTGGAAGAAGATCCATTGTATGGAAAGATATTAGAGAGGAAGCCCCACCACAGCTGGATACGAAGAATGGAGACTTCATCATATCAACAATCCATTGCCACCACCTAACTCGAGGATACTGTAAATCCCAATAGAAGAACCATCTTCTGAGATCAAGCTACTTAGGAAGGAGTTCAAACGAGAAAAGGTATCTTCTGCCATAGAAATCTCTCAACTTAAAGAGGAAAATGGCTAGCTAGAGATGGATATCTATCTTAGGAGAAGTAAAATGGATCGAGTCATTAATGAAAGGTATTACTTCAAAGATGACCTTGAAAGCCTGACCAAGGACTATGTGACACTTCGAAAAGCTAATAAGTCCCGATGCATTGGCAAGACATCAGTCGAATGGGAAGCAGAAGTTGCCACTCTCAATCACGAACTGAATCAGCGAAAAGAGGAAATTAGAACCAGCAAAGAAAAGTTCATAAGGGCACGTGCTCTTGCTTCCACATACCAATGAAAGAATCAAAGACTTGAGGCTTAAATGCGAGATACGAGAGCCACCAAGGTTGAAAATGAAGCCCTCGTTCATAGAATCTAGGAGTTAGAACAATCTCTTCAGGATTATCAAGGTCATATCTATGAATTAACAAAGGCTTCCAAGCAACGTGAACTAGATTGGCAAGCGATAATTGAGCAAGCATGCCTAAACTACCAAGAACAGCATTAGCACCTTACTCAACAAGTTCAGATGGCTCAGTGAGAGGCGGATGACATGATTAAAGTAGCTTGATCCATAAGGTGAGACATCGCACCTATTGGAGATCGTGATCAATGACTTTTGGGTTTCCTTGATTGTGTGATTACACAATGTAATCATGTCAGATACTTTCAAATGTAATCATGTTGTAAAAGAAAAACCCCTTTTTTATGACTTTATGAATGATGTTATTGATGAAGCTATTCCAAGAGTTAATTGTCTCCAATGCATATGCACATTTCATTTCACCATATTTTTTCATTGCGCTTGCATCAATCATTCATTGTCCCAACTCATCATCGTATCATGAACGCTCATAAATAAAAACATCTAAAAAAGAAGTCTAATATGGGAATTGGGCTATAAAAGTGTAAGGGATTCTGAGATCAATCAAGAACACGGAACCTTACATCATGCACCGCTACAACACACATGCCATAAGCAAATCATGGAGAGTGATAATGAAGGTTGTATTAAGCGACTTGAGCTAATGGTCAAGGGATCACAGGACCAAATGCTCCATTAGCAAAATGAAATACAAACTTTCATGTAATGTCAAGAAATGAAAACCTACCTATCCTCGCCCAAGGGGAGATGGGTGTCCTATGTAAGGGGCATTTTTTATAAAACATTATCAATGAAATGACTTTTGCATATATCATTCCATATTATGTATCACTTTTCAACCTTTTATCTCAATTACTCTTTTGCCTTCATTTTTATCCAAATCCCTTAGTTGTGTGTGTGCCTTTTACAATGTTTATTTCTTTACCCTTTCAGGTGTCCTAACTATAGTGACATAGATGTGTTTGATGGGTCTTTGAAGATTGATCTTGAACAGTCAATTAGCACTAGTGAAGTCGATCATGAAGAAGATTTCAAAGAAAGCTTTGTACCACTAGACCTTTTACGATTAGTTGAGTAAGAGGAGAAGCAAAAAATACCCTATAAAGACCCAACAGAAGTAATAAATCGGGTACTCAGGAAGATCAAAAAGAGGTTGAACTCAAAACCTTAATAAAGTTGACAACTAGCACCAAGCTGATAGACCTGCTCCAGGAATATCTAGATGTATTTGCATGGTCATACCAAGACATGCCAGGACTAGACACTGATATAGTGGGTCCATAAGCTTCCCATCAAGCCTGGATGCAAACCAATCTGGTAAAAGTTAAGGAGAATGAAGCTAAAAATGCTCCTCAAAATTAAAGAGGAAGTCAAGAAGCAGTTTGATGCAGGGTTTATTAAAGTAGCCAAATATCCAGAATGGGTTGCCAATATAGTCCCAGTCCCAAAGAAAAATGGCAAGGTATGAATATGTGTTGACTATCAGGATCTTAATTAAGCTAGTCCCAAGGATAACTTTTCGCTACCTATATCGACACTTTGGTAGGAATATGGCCAAGAATTCTCTATTCTCTTTCATGGATGGATTCTCAATCTATAACCAGATCAAGATGGCACCCGAAGTCATGGAGAAAATAACTTTTGTAACTATATAGGGGACATTTTGCTATAATGTCATGCCGTTTAGACTCAAAAATGCTGAGGCAACATATCAGCGAGCCACGATAGCCCTATTCCATGACATAATGCATAAAAAAATTGAGGTCTATGTTGATGACATGATTGCCAAGCCAATGAAAAGAAGACAAGCATGTCATAGACCTTTAGAAATTTTTTAAACGGCTATGAAAATTTCAACTCAAATTAAATCCTACCAAGTGTACCTTCGAAGTTACTTCGGGTAAGCTTTTAGGCTTTATAGTTAGTAAAAAAGGGATCAAAGTTGACTCAGACAAAGTCAAAGCCATTCAGGATATGCCACCACCTCAAACCCAAAAGGAAGTGAGAAGCTTTTTAGGGAGATTGAACTGCATTGCTAGATTCATATCCTAGCTAACTGAAAAATATGACCCCATCTTTCAACTCCTTTGCAAACAAAATCCAGGAGAGTGGAATAAGGCATTTCAAGAAGCCTTTGATAAAGTCAAGCATTATCTGTCAGGTCCACCAATGTTGGTACCACCGGTGCCCAATCAACCTTTAATCCTTTACTTGGTAGTCTTTGACAAGTCTATGGTTTATGTATTAGAGCAGCATGATGAGTCAGGAAAGAAGGAACAAGCAATCTACTACTTAAGCAAAAAGTTTATGAAATACAAGTGCAATTACTCTGCAGTCAAGAAGTTATGTTGTGCTTTGGTGTGGACAGCCAAGAGACTTAGGCAGTACATGCTGTATCACACCATGTGGTTGATTGCAAGGCTCAATCCTATCAAGTATCTATGCAAAGCCCCTGCATTATCAAGAAGGCTAGCTAGATGGCAAGTCCTACTTTCTGAATACGACATTGCCTATATTAGTCAAAAGGCCATCAAGGGTAGTGCGATAGCTGACTTTTTGGCAAGTTGAGCGACAGATGACTATTAACCTTTAAATTTTGACTTCTCAGATGAAGATCTAATGTGCATTTCTAAGAATGAAGGCACCTCCAACCAAGATCAATCCTAGAAGATGTATTTTGATACAGATCAAATGCTCTAGGACATGGAATTGGGGTAATATTAATGTCACCCGACGGGAGTCATTATCCGTTCACAACAAGGCTAAATTTTGACTGCATGAATAATATCACAAAATATGAAGCATGTGTTATGGGGCTTTAAGCAACCATTGAGATGAATGTCAAGATATTACAAGTGTTTGGTGATTCAACCCTAGTCATCTACCAATTGAAAGGAAAGTGGCAAATGCGCGATGCTAAGCTGATGCAGTATAGGAAGCTGATAGCAGAGCTCAAGAAAGAATTTGATGATATTAGTTTTTGACTCGTACCTCGAGAAAAGAACCAAATAGCTGATGTTTTGGGTACCTTATCATCCATGTTTACAGTCAACCAGGAGTCGGACATTGCTCCTATACAGATGAGCATCTACATAACTTTGATTCATTATCATAATGTCAAAAAAGAGAAAGATGGCCTAACGTGGTACTATGACATCTTTTGTTACATCAAGGCTCAGCAATATCCCAAACTTGCAACCGAGATTGATAAAAAGACTATCAAAAGTCTGGCTATGGGATTTGTTCTCAATGGAAAAATCTTATACAAAAGAAGTCAACGATCAAGTATTGCTCAGATGCGTTGACACTCTTAAAGCTAAAAAGATCTTAGAAGAAGTTCATAAAAAAATTTATGGCACACATGCCAATGGACATCAGATGGCCAGGCAAATTATGAGTGTGGGTTATTATTGGTTGACCCTCGAGAGAGACTACATCAATCATGGCTGAAAATGCTATAAGTGTCAAATCTATGCTGACAAGATCCATATCCCTCTAGCACCACTTCATGTCATAACGGCTCCATGGCCCTTTTCCATGTAGGGCATGGACTTGATCGGGCCAATCACCCCTAAAGCTTCCAAGAGGCATTGTTTTATCATGGTAGAGATTGACTATTTCACCAAATGGGTAAAGGCTACCTCATATGCTAATGTCACTAGATAGACCATTTGTAGGTTTGTCAAGTGATACATCATCTGTAGATATGGCCTCCTAAACCAAATCATCACAGATAATGCAAGCAACTTAAACAATTAAATGATGCAACCAGTCTGCTCACAGTTCGAGATCCAGCATCATAATTTTGTCCTTTATCACCCAAAGATGAATGGGGCAGTTGAGGCAGCCAACAAAAACATCAAAAGAATAGTTAAGAAAATGGCCGAGACTTACAAAGACTAGCATAAGAAGCTATTCTTTGCACTTCATGCCTATCAAACCTTAGTTCGCACTTCCACGGGTGCCACTCCATTTTCTCTTGTCTATGAGATGGAAGCTGTATTGCCTATTAAAGTTGAGATCCCTTCTCTCAGAGTCTTGATGGAAACCAAACTTGAAAAAACTGAATGGGTCAAGAACAGATATGACCAGCTCAACCTTATCGAGGAGAAACACATAAAGGCCATTTGCCATGGTTAAATGTATCAAAGACATATGACCAGAGCCCATGACAAAAAGATGTGCCCATGACAATTTCACTTAGGCGAATTGGTATTGAAGAAGATCCTTCCAATTCACAAAGATGCACGGGGTAAGTGGACTCCTAATTGGGAAGGACCGTATGTCATGAAGCAAGTCTTCTCTAAAAAGGCCCTAATCTTGTCAAAAATGGATGGTAATGTCTTGCCCAATCCAGTCAACTCAAATTTCATCAAGAAATATTACACGTAAAGGGAAAAAACCTGAAAAGGTATCCTTCAAAAAAGGGGAAGAAAGTAAACAAAAAAACACAAAAAAATAAAAATAAAAAAAAAGGAAAACAAAAAGGGGTCTAGAAGAAATCCGAAATGGACATCTCGGTAACCAACCCAACTACAATTGAAAACTTGCAAAGGCAACTTGAGAAGATCAATTTTGATGGGACATGAACTGAGAGTACCTACAGGATAACACAAAGCGATCCTAGAGATCTTTTGAAGATTAGCTCATGCTAGGCACATTCATTGTTTGAGAAAAATTTTGAAAAGCACCTAAAAAACATTTATGTCATGATTGTCAGAGGCATCTTTCGCCCAAGAGATCATCTTTCTTGCTACCCTATCAATTGCTTGTCAAATAGTGTATTGAGTTATGTCCCTTTGTTATCATGAATAAGTATTGCCTTGTTTC
Organism: Adansonia rubrostipa; assembly: GCA_038381775.1. Lineage (NCBI taxonomy): Eukaryota > Viridiplantae > Streptophyta > Magnoliopsida > Malvales > Malvaceae > Adansonia > Adansonia rubrostipa. Next base: position 9,648 of record JBBYHM010010638.1, read on the forward strand.
TTCTAACCCCTGTACAATTCACATTGCATTTATCATTTAACTGATAATGTTTGATAATCAACTGAAATATGCATCAGGACATCTTAATATTACATTGAAAGGAAAAGAAAAGCATAAGGAACTCTGCTCATGCCCTAATCATCAAGATCATGCACTTTTCACATCCAAGCACCCACTTAGCATGACCATACACTAAACCATTTCTTGCTTTCACAAGCCACATCTCAAGAAAAACCATTTTAAGCTAACAAAAAATTAACCCATACATTCTATCATAATCCTATCAGAGACATCAACCTAATTGGTTAAATAGTCTCCAAATTCTTGACAATGCTTTCCATTTGTCAGGAAAATGATTAAGCCTCCCGAATTGAGAAATGCAACAGACCAAGTTCTTGAGACTAAATTTTTGGTCATATCCCTAATGAAGCTAGGACAACCTACAATCCCCAGCGAGATTAGGAAAATTTTCATCTATAGTTGCAACAAAGATGAATCACCATCCTTTTGAGAGTCTGAATGATGTACAAGGAGGACTACAGCTATTTCCGGTATTATACTTCACATCATGCAATCATGATAGCATTTCATACATGTATTCATATTACCATCTTACATCATCATTTTTACAATATCACCTCAAGCTAGGTTTGCAGAACCTCCAAAGAATTCTTGGTAAGAACTCTAAGCTTCGTAAACCAAATGCCATTCAGGCAAGGTTTTTTTTTTTTGATCACCTTATGTCAAAACCCTTTTTATCAAGCAACTATTATCAAAGTGCTAGTGTCAAGAAATTATTGTCTATCATAAAAAAAAACTTTTGCCGAGAACATAAGCAGAAGCTTTATTAAGAATTAATGCCAAAACCTTTTTCAATAGGAAATTCTGTCATGAACTTTTATTAAGAAAGGCCTGTACTAGAAGTTTTATCAAAAACTTTGTCGCCAACCTTTACAGCCCATAAGTCAGTGGCACTCTTTTAAAAGCCCACAAGTCAGTGGCACTCCTTAAAAGCCCATAAGTCAGTGGTAACCCTTGTAAAGCCCACATGTCAGTGGCACCTCTTTAAAACCATAAGTTAGTGCCACCCCTTAAAGCCCACAGGTCAGTGGCACCCTTAAAAGCCTAAAAGTCAATGGCACCCCTTTAAGTCCACAAGTCAGTGGCACCCTTTTTAAAGCCCACAAGTCAGTGGCACCCTTTTTAAAGCCCATAAGTCAATGGCACCCTTTTATAGCCCATATGTTAGTGGCACCTCTGTAAAGCTCACATATCAGTGGCACCCTTTTAAGCCCATAAGTTAGTGGCACCCGTTAAAGCCTATAAGTCAGTGGTACCCCTTAAAAGCCCACAAGTCAACGGCACTTCTTCAAAGCCCACACGAGTTGGTGGCACCCAAGTCTAAGTTAAAGCCTACACAAGCTGGTGGCACCCAAGTCTAAGTTAAAGCCCACATGAGTTGGTGGCACCTAAGTTTATGTCAAAGCCCGTATAAGTTGGTGGCACCTATAAAAAAATCCATGATACTCCGTACCTGCCTAAGGGGGTCAAACCTTAGAAAACCTAACACCTTAGTGTTCTAGAAGCATTAGTCCACCTTGGATAAAATAGTGCCTATTTGTCTTTGCCTTGTTTTTGATTCTTAGCAACGGTCAAAGAGGGGCAGCTATAGACACCTTATTTTGTCTAGGCTAATTTTGGGCAATCTAAAGCATGGACATAAGAGGGGGCAATGATCGCCTGGTGACAGAGGAGGTCAAAGAGGCCTAGGGATCATATCAAAGGTAAATACAAAGATGTGGCATCAAATGATGTACTTC
>JBBYHM010010649.1:0-11466 GCA_038381775.1 Adansonia rubrostipa
TCCAGTTGTTGGTTCCACTAGGGCTACTATTTTTGTTTCGCTTGCTAGTTTTTGGGGCTAATGCTTTTATTCTAGTTATAGGTTTTGATAAAGGTACTACTTTTATTTTGGTTATAAGTTCTAATGGTGCTACTGCTTCTGTAATAGTTACAAGGTTTATTATGTCTCCAAATGGATGTTCATACACTGTAAATATACCAAGGTCCTGTAAATTTGAAACATAAAATATGTTATAGCATGGATTTTATACTACGTAAATAATGAACTGTAAATATACATCATTACCTCAAATGTAAACTCATATGTTTCTAGAGCTTCTAATTGCGTAAATTCAACTATTGACACTTGTCATTAGAATGAAGCATAATAGGCACCTTCATTTGAATATAAAAAAATTTATGATCAGATTAAATATCTCTCACTCACTCTAATAAAAAAAACAAATCTAATCATCAATAAAAACACATAAACAACTTACATTCCCTTTCAATGAGAATGAAGATTTATAACTTTCTCTTTTAATTTTTTTATGAATCTTTTGTATCCCTTCCTTCTTTAAGTGTTGTGGACTTTCCTTGATGAATTATTTCTATGAATTATTATAGTTTGACTTTTCTTGGTGTGGAAATGAGCAGTTGATTGCTTGAAAATCGTTTCATAATGAATATTGATAATTCCCTTTATAAACTTTGAAAATTTTAATCATTGGAGGGTCAATGGTGAATTATTGATACTTTAATAATGAAGTATGGATACTTTTAGTTAAAAGTATAGATATGATATTGCCCTGAAAAGTTCATTTAGGTTCTATAAATTTGGTATTGATAAGGTATCAATGTAGGTATCGATACTTGTTTTGTGTTTTCTCAAAAGTTCATTTTCAAGGCATTTTAAAAGAAATTAACTTGTTCCAAAATCTTTTAAACATTAGTGTGCAAATAAGATCTTTTTATAAGAGAAAACTTAAAGGGCAAAGACATTTTAATAATTTTTCAAACATATTCAAACTGAGTTGAGGAAAAATAGATTTAATTTTAAAGGTTTGTTATATCAAAATCACAATTCATTCAAAGCTAACAAATAGTAAAGTAAATACAACATCTCCTAAATTTTAGCTTCTTAGAACTAGTAGGCCTTTGAACCTTAAGCTTATTATTAGCATTCAAATCTACCTTCCTCAAAGCATATATATATAAACATACAATATACAAAACTCATACTCTTTATTTGTTCCAAATCCCAACTTCTTGCTTTAATAAATGTATTTTTTAACCTTTAACTCTCTAGCATGCTTATTTATCTCAACAAACTTTGGTTTAGGAATGATCTATAACTTACTAAAAAGATTCCTTCTTACAAACTTATAATTTTCTCTTTTGTTTGCAAAGATAAGTAAACACTTATTATTATTGACTAAGGTCTTAATTTTGAAAAACCATCAAGATTATCCTTTGAAGCATATATAAAAATGGAAACCCCTCTACCTTAAACCTAACTCTCCTTTTCTTCTTGTTCTAAAGTAACTTAAAATCAAATATTTTAGCTACAACATACACTGTCGAGGCATCTTTTGTTAGCTCAAATATGGATTAAGCCAAAATAAAGAGAATTAGTTCTATAAAAATTTTAACACATATATAAATTTGATAAATAAACTTTAGAAATATTTAGATTTGAAATGAAAATAAAACAGAGAAAAGGATAAGAAATCAATATAAGATGTATAGAGGTTTGGTCTTCAAACTCAGCACCTAGTTCTCTTTCCTTAGAATTTCCCTACCAAGGTGATTCCCACAATTGATTAGAGAATGTTACTTTTAAAGCTAAGATATAATCTTACGGTTCATATTTTTCAAGGTTAAGATAAGACTTCTAGTCCATTGATGAGTTTTACCTAAATTCATAAATAAATATTTCAAATTCACACAACTCTTTGTGATACTAGAAATTGTTGACAAGCAATATAAATCTTCTAGCAAGAATAAGTTCACAATGTTTAAGTTCAAAAAAAATAAAGAGATACAAGTGACTAATAAAAATAAAGATTTGTACCTTTCTTTTTTTAATTTCTTGATTCATCTTGGACATCTCTTAGTCTTTGAAGTGCTTTGGATCTTAAATTTATTGTTTGGCTATGAACTTTATCATTTGAGTTTGCTTGGAATGGAAAAAAGTCATTCTTTTATTTAAAACTTGTCTCGTACAACACTTTGTTGCGATGAATTATTAATACCAATATCGATACTTGCCTTTATTAACTTTGAATATTTTGACTGTTGGAGAGTTAAGTATCGACGCTTTTAAGCCTTAGCATTGATATTAGACTACAATTAGTTTTCTTCAATGTGGTATCAATACATGCTTTGTGCTTTCTAAAAAGGTTATTTTCAAGTCATTTTTTAAAAAAGTTTAACTTATTCCAAAATAATTTTTAATATTGGTGTTCTTTTTAGAACATGTAATTTGAAAAGATTTAGGGATTAAAAGCATTCTAATAATTTTTTAAACATTTTTAGAAATGATTTAAGGAAAAATAATTTAAAGCTAATTAATCTTAAAATTTATTATATCTAAATCATAATCATTTTAGAGTTAATGATCTCCTCTTTTTTTATATATTTAAAAGTAAAACATATTGGCTTATGGAAAACTCTCACTTAATGAAAGCATTCTTTTCAAAACTTTCGAGAGCAAAATAAAGGCATTTTAAGAATATCCATATCTAGAGCACTTTATATCAACAATATAATATCCATAAACATTTTCTAAAATTAATGCTATGTTGGTCATTAGGCATCATGTCACAATATTAACCATGTTAATGTATACTGTCGTTCGTTATCAAAATATCATCAACATAGCATATTCATCATCCATAATATCCATTAGCATATAAAATTCATTATCGACAATATTTATATCTATGATATTCATTAATATATGCCATTACTTATCATTCACGTATCATATCTACAATATAACATCTATAAGATATCAACATTTGAAATTCATTATCAACATATCAAGCATCATGTCACCATATAATAATCATCATCAATGTTAGGCATCATGTATAGCAAATTTATAGGTGATTCTCCTTTTTTTTGTTATATCTAAAAAACAATAGCAATTCAAAGCTATAAAAGTAAGTGCACGTTAAAAAGATGATCACAATATGATAGAGAACATATCAAAACCAAATATGTTCAACAAAAGAGATGATAATATTAAAGAGATGACCACAATATAATAGAAAACACATCAAAACCAAATATGTCCAACAAAAGAGCCATAAGTTTTATAAAACATGAAATACTATAACTTAAAAGGTCAAAAACTCTTTAATGAATCTAAGCAACCTAAGTTACTAAGCATCGCTAGTAGATGGACATCAAAGGGCGAAAAATATGGAGGAGTGAGGAGATTGATGACAACCTAAATAGCTCAAATGTTGGTGGGCATTTCTACTTGTTCTTGTTGTATGGATGCAAATCACATGTCAATATATTAGCATAAGGAAGTGTACAATCATTCATTGAGGTTTGGAGCAGATCAAGCTGGCCCATGATAAAGTTAAGAACCCTGTACATGTCAAGGTGCACGAAAGAGCATGCACTGGTGGCTGATGGTGGAAGAGGTCCTCAGAAGGGATGTCATCATCTTCTTGCATTTATTAGTACTCTTCGAGTTCATTCACTCTGGTTCGAACCCATGTGCCATTTAGAAACTACTAGCTAATCTTGTGCATGGTCTTGATGAAAATCATGTACATAATAACATAACATCATTTCCAAAAATAAACATATGCTTTCTTGATGAAAATCAAATTATTGTTAAGAAAATTAAATCTAACAACTAAATCAAGAAAATTGTTCATATTTTTCATACTTGACCTTTAAACATGAATCAAACAACTAAATCAAGAAAATTGTTCATATTTTTCATACTTGACCTTTAAACATGAATCAAAATCCATGAGCACAAGTAATCACTAAGCTCACTAAAAGGAAGAAATATGAGTGAAATGAACCAAAATCATAGTTTTTTCCAAGTAAATATACCTTTAAAGCTTAGAAATTTGGGAAAAAAAAATTAAGGAATTTTAGAGTTTTTTGTTATGAAAGCATTAAGCCTGTAACATGAACCATAATTGGCCAAAGGAGAAGAAAAATCCCTTGGCCGAAAATTCCTTTTATTTTATATTATATTTTGATTTTATCACTTTTTAGATATTTTATGGTTTTGATAAATCTTAATTAATTAATTTTGTCATTTTGTGCTAATCATCCTACATAAGTCATTTATCTATTTCATAGGTATAATGATTGTTAAGATAAAAATCTGAATTGGATAAAAATAAAATGGAAGGATTAAATTGTAATAAATTAAAAATTATGCATTTGAAAAATAAAATTTCATATAATAAATTTAGTTAAGAATTTAATCAAGTAAGAGTCCATTTAAAGATTCACATATAAAAAATTTTTGAGCCAAAGGAATTTGGAATAATTTTTTAGGGAGAGAAAAAAATTAATGAGCTTGTTCGGTTTATTGAAAATTCAAAATAGGTATGTTAAAAAATCAGAATGGGCTAATTAGGCTTGCTGGAAAACAAAAACAAGCTTTTTAGGTTTATTGGAAAATTTATGGGCATATTCGGCCATTAGTAAAGTTTGAAAAATTAAGCCCATGAAAACATATTGGCCTAAAATAAAACTAATACAATTTCTCTATAAGAATTTCAAGTGTTAAACTCTAAAAGGGATTTTTTAGAAATTTTATGTGTAGGAAAAAGGCAACTAAAAATTTTAAAATCATAAAATTTTACCCAAAAAAATCCTTATAAAAGAAAATTAATATTCAATAAAAATAAATAAGACTTTCAAAAAGCTACCTCCAATCTATTTTATTAAAATATATGAAAATATTTAAAATTTTAAGCTCTGAAAAATTTTGCAAAAAAAAAAAATATGTATCTTAGAGATGATAAAATTCTAAAAATATGTTCAAATTTATTAAAAATGAATTAAATTCAACTTCAATAATAATAATAAAGATGAAAGCCTGAAATTGGGAACAAATTTTACTAAAAGACTTTTTGCGAGCATAACACCTGCGATATTATGAAAAATTCACAACTAATAAATGAATTTCACAACTTGACACCTCATGGTATAAAATGTCAATATAGATTTTGCTTGAATATTTTTGACTTTTTGAGTTGAATAAAGGCATAAATACAATACGGATATCGATAAAAATATGCGATGCTTGATTTACTTGATTTCACAAAAAAATTAAAAAATCCCTAAAAATAAAAAAATTTGACTGTGATATCATATCTAAAATTAAATTTCAAAATTTGATCTCTTTAATATCCATCTTTTTATTCTAGATTTGTCCTTTATGACCCTCGAAATGGCAATTTTCTATTTCATACGCAATCTATTATTTATGCATGACCAAATAGGTCTCTAAAATGCCTAATCCATCTAAAAGAGGTCGACCCTCACTGAGGGGCTACTAGTTTCTTAGTCTTTCATATTTAGGATCGTAAAAAAAAGGGGTTTGAACGAAATTAAGTGTCTATAATAAAGATGTTAGTTTCGTGAATGACATCAAGAGTCATGCCATGGAAATGATGCAAACATGCTTAAACCAAGAGAAAAGATAGTTACAATTTTGGGATAGCATTAAAACATACTTTCAAAATGAACCAAGCACATAAGTATGGAAAAACATAGTGGAAGGATCAACAAAGCATAAAAAATCCTACATCTACCATAACCAAGGCCACAAGATTCTACGAATGAGCTTGTGAAGCCACTATAACTGACCCTCCTCTTATCACGGATGTACAAATGTCCATAGTCTGAGTCTAGTTCTAGGAAGGCCAAAAAATCAAAAAATTTCCCCTATTTCATGATGGCAACATTGTACTCATGACTTGAAAAATCATTTTCAAACTTAAACAATTTTTCATCAATTTTGGAGATATTTTTCCCTTGAAGGAATTGAATTACCTTCCCAATGGTATATTGTTTGCCCTTGGATCATTCTGGATGAAGGAGTTACAATGTTTCGAACCAACATTATTTAAAACCCCTAGAATCATCTATTTGTATTTTGTTCTGACCATTTCGGTCTATCAGATATTTTTTCAATTTTTAAATATTTATCCTAAAAAGTTCATAAAATTCTTCTTCCAGAAAGGTATCATTTATGATTTAATGATTCTGAATGAGTTCGGGATGATTTTTCAAAGTCTACTACATCATATTCCCTGCACATGCTGCTAGTGTCAAACAAGTCCTGACTCTAAAAATCATTTCCACTCGGAAAGTGATTTTTCTAGATTTTTAAAATATTTTAATATTAATCCTCATCAAGTTACCATTCAATGATAGCTCACCTGACCCTCAAAACCTACGGATCAATCTGAAATAAAATCAGAAAGGGGGCTTGCATGTGCCATGTTATCTCCAGTCTACCTTCATTGAGTCTAAAAATGTGTGTCACCCCTAAATTTTATCAAATTTTATTTTTTTATTAATTCCCACTTTCTAAATCAAAATTGTCAAATATGGTAAGAAATGTCAAAAAAAATCACATTTGTCAAGAAATAGTCAATTTTCGTCCATTTAAGCTTTCCACTTTTGTCTTTTTAAAAAAACTCATCAAAAATCAAATTTTCTCTCTCTCAAAGTTTCTTCAAACTTTTTCAAAATTCAAACCTAGTTTTCATGCCTCAAGCAACCAATGAATCCAAAGGTGTCTCAAAGTTTGTCCAATTGGTTATTTTTAGATAATAAATGATAATTATGAGATACATTCCCATCATCCCTCCTCTTTCTTTTTTTATGTGATTTAATGTGATATTACCTTTTTTTTTGTCTTGCTAACATGTTTCTCTTTGTGGTTTTCACTTTACATTCATATTTTCAAAACCATTTTCAAAAAAAAAATCATAAGGGCAATGTTTTGTGTCAGTATCCCTCTAGTGCTTGAAATAAAATATTCGATTTTTTAAAATCAAATCTGGAGACTATTTTTGTCAAAAAATCCTGATGTTTCCCATTTCTCCTATACGCATATGGGATTAAAATTTTCCTTGACACATGGATTTAACACAAATTCATTCATAAAAAGTGGATTATATTGAAATAATGGCAAGTCAAAAGCAAGGAAACCAAAGCTAAGTTAAGACATAGCTAGAAGGTACTGATTTCAAGCACTGTGGGATATTAATACTTCCCCACTTTATGATCATGAGCCAAGAATTCATACTTTCTCACTCCCATCGCATCAAAAAAGGAAAAAGTCTCGGTCAAGAAGATATTTCTTCGTCAAGAAAAAAATTATTTTTAAGTCGTACACGCTTCCTTCACGATGAGACAAGGCACATTCTACAACATTTTGGTCATAATTATGGGTTGCTAGATCTTACTTATGATCTATATTTATAAATAGTAAGCTATGTGCAAAAGCATAGCTTGTTGTTTATGTTCATTGCTAACTTGTTAGAAACCTAATGGATCACACACAATAAGATGGAGTTATTGGATTAAATTTGAGATTTAATTAAGTATGACTTAATTAAATAAAAGGTACTATAAGGAGAACTCTGTTGAACTAGTTCAATCAAGTATTATGAAAAACATGAATTAGATTTATGAAATATAATTAGAGATGTCTTAATATAGGAGTAAAGATAAAAAAGTCTTGTCGAGACAATGTCTAATTGTAGACATGGAAATAGGGATTTCTCGAGTTCAGATGGATAATTATTTCTAGCAAATTAAATAATTATTTGAAACTTATTTAATAATATTTATATGAAATAAAATTGTTTTACTTGGGCTAAAATTTAATTAAGAATTAAAAGTTTTTGTATGTAAAGAGCAGTTGGCCAAAAGCCCTAATCAATAAGTCAAATTGGCCTAATTTTGAGCTACATCTATTAGGACTTCATATAAAGCTAGGCGCATGAGTGTGGATCACATTAGGCCAAAATATTAATTAGTTAATAATTAGGCCACATCTTGGATAAATTGGTTAAAAGTACTTTAAAAAATTGCCAAAATGGTGCCACACTTTAGGCTTGTTTTAAATGGGCATAAATTACCCATTATTTTAGCTTAACCTAGTTTTAAATGTATAAATATATTATTAGGGGCTTTTGGCTATGTGTGAGTATCATGGAAAACGTAGGTGCTAAACCCTAAAGATCCTTAACCAAATGAAGTTGGCGTAACTTGTTCTTCCAAGTTCACTTGTGTGCTTTTTGCTCTAATTGAGATCTGGAATCATTCTTGATAAAAGAAAATTAAAGTAAACACTTTGCAATCACGTATGAGTGATGCCATTAGCCATAGGCGGCAAAAACACCCATATTGTCGCCACCTACAACCTCCTTGTGAGATTTTTCTTTCCTCTCTATTTTGTGAAAGCACCACACTAGAACTATTCTCGGTTGTGGGAGGAAAAGAATTAGCCAATCTTATCTTTTGGTTGGGGCTTAATAAGCCTTCTAGCTAGCATCGAAGAACCATTAAACCTTGTGAAGGCTTCTACAAACATCTGTGTATCATCGTTAGAGGCAAGACATGTGTGCTACTCGTGATCTTAGTCTGCAGGCATCCTTTGGACTTTGGACTACTCCAGATTACTAGAATTGTGAGTCAAGATAATTACTAATATAATTTGTTGTTAGATTTACAAAATTTTAAATACGATTCACTCTACGCGAATCTCTCTTTAAAAATTCATTGGAAAATATGGCTTTTTCTGATTTACTTTCTATTACGTAATTTACTATATTGTTATTGTTATTCTATAATAGCATAAGGCTGGACTAATCCCGATCCCAAGATACTATTCCGACAATCTCAAGGCTGACGAAGCAAAGAATGAAAGCAATCCTTCATATGGGTTCCATGTGTTTCATGTGGCTTTAGGGATTTCTGAAATTAAGGAAAACTTGAATGGGTTTTCTGTATTCAAATAGATATTTTTACCACGATAAAGTTAGAAAAAAGAAGCATATTTTTAAAATAAAAATGTTAAACGTTGAAAATCCATGCGTCCGTCCTTTTCAAATTGTTGCATCGAAACTGGAATAATGTTCATATTTATTATTTTTATTTACAGCAATAAATGAAAATTATTATTTTTATTTGAACAATTATAATTTTATAATTTAATTAAAAAAATAAAATATTATGTAAAATATAGATTCTTTTATTTTGCACAAAATATTCTTTTCTTTAATTTTATATTTTTAATTGAAATAAAAAAATGTGATATTGTTACATTTGTTAAAAAATGAGTGATAAATTTGATTAATTTATCGCCTTTGATAGAGTTACAAGTTGAATTTTATCCCTACTTGAAATAAACTTCTAACTTATCAATCGGACAACAAAAAATGAACTTTTGCGTACGACTCATGCAAGCTTTGCTTACAATAGTCTTGTTTGGCTTAATTTGGAACATTGATTGGTCTTGGAGTTGTAGCCAAGTACCTTTTTAAAAAAAAAAAATTAACGATCTTTTTATTTCAACAAAGTATATTAATTTAAGTTGAATTGACTGAACATCAAATTGAATAAATTAGATTATATCGATTTTCAAGATTTTAATTTATTATTTAATATTTTAAAAATTTTTATAACGGTGAAATTTAAATGTTGACATTTTAGTTTTCATTAATGACTAAACAATTAAGTGCTTATTTTTTTTTTTGAAAAAATGACTAAATTTAATGCATATTTTATCTAAAATCATGTTTTTAATAAAAAAAATCCTCCAATGGTTAGAGTGATCGGTTGACTAAGGAACTAGAGTCTCGTAAATTCAATCTTTGATCCAATTTTTAAAATATTTGGGCATACTGTACGATAAAATTAAAATGTGGATAACTAATTATTAACTAATGCAGACGGATTTAAAATGAATCTAAATAAACTATAAGGCAATATTTATAGATGGATTTTTGACTGAATTTATTGACAAGAAGACTTCGTTGAAAATCCACCAATAAGGATTTGGTGTTTGTTGTAAGTAAATATATTTGCGTAATTATATTTAGATAACTTGATTTGATTATCTTGTTTGTTTGTCTACATGTATATTTGGAGTGGATGGGTATAGAAATGGTAAAATAACCCAGTTTGATATTATTGTGGTGATTCTACTCATACCAAACAAACTTGTGGGAAACTTCATTGCAAACCTCAACAACATTCCTAGGTTGCTAATGTCGCAACTTAAGAGAATAGGATTAAATAGAATCAAATGTCTAAAGTGAAATTAAATTTTGAAAAATACAAGCACAAATAGAAATCAAAAGAAGGTGGTGGGTAAAAGAAAAATATTATTAAACATCGGGATCAATGCTATCCAATAAGTTTTTTACCTACTATTTTAATTTGAACAAATCACTCCCGGTCATATGAAAACAATACTTTAACCACTAAGTTAAGTATGTCATTTAATATCATAGGGAATCATTAAGAGAAAAGAAAAGGGACCTATCACATATATAGATTACTTTCAAGAAATACCAATTGGCTTTACTAAAAGGGTATGATTATAATCTTCATCTTAAGAAGAAATTACCTAATATAATAAAATATTTATTACAAACACGAGAACTGTGGCTCAATTAGGTAGGGCACCTTGTTTACACATGTGCCAATGCTTTTCAGAGGAGTCGATCATATAATTAAAAGAAGTGATTCTATTGAGAAATCCTTGTCTAACTTCATTACTTTGAAAGAATAAGAGAACAATAACCTTACAAATAGTTCTATCTTATTCAAGTGTCATTTAGGCAAGTTGTGAATCAAACCCTTATTGATTTTAGATATTGATAAGGCGAATGCCCAATCTATTTAATGCTAGGCATTACGAGTGTAAGGACCTCAAAAATGCTTTGTCTATTCTATGAAAGCTTACGATGTAATGAAGTTTCGTATTTGACTTTTATATTCAAGACGATAAAGACTCCATTAACTTAGGTTAATCTAGGAAAGTACAGAGCTTCATTAAGATAACCCTTACCTTCTTTGAAACATGTTGGTAATGCTCATGTATCAAAGCACATTGAACCTTCTTTTTCTTCTCCTAAAATATTAATATATATATACATATATATATGTGTATATTATTAATAATTTCATTGATTGAGTTTGATGTCTCGAGTCTACTGACACGAATTTAATTAAAAAAGTATAAAAACCAAATCATAAAATGAAACATATATACTTTTAAGGTTATTTTAATAATTTACTTTAAAAAATAATGTTATATTCCTCTGTTAATCCACTCATTTTCTCGTTCTTCTAAAAATTTTAACTTACAAAAACTATAACTTATAGTTATCTAAAAATTTCTACACTACTCCTTTTTTTTTTTTTCCTCATAATTAACTTCACCTACAAAATGGATGTGCATTAGACTAAT
>JBBYHM010010660.1:0-11466 GCA_038381775.1 Adansonia rubrostipa
ATGAAAAGCTTTTCTTGCAAATCCAAAGCATCAATATCATGTATCCCAATGTGGAGAACATGATTGTAGTGCCAATAGCCAAAAGAATGGAGATTATTGTAAGTATCCAAGTTTGCTGCAATTCACGGTTGAACTTTAATTATATGGAAAATGGAGGAAAAAAAAGCCCTTCTTGCTAATCCAAAGCATCAATATCTTGCATCCCACTATGGAGAACAAGATTGTAGTGCCAACAACAAAAGAAATGGAGATTATTATGAGAATCCAAGTGTACCTCATTTCATGGATGAATTTTGATTATCAAGAAAATGGCAAAAAAAAGCCTTTCTGCGAAATCCAAAGCATCAATATTATGTATCCCAACGTGGAGAACAAGATGGTAGTGCCAATAATAAAAGTAATGGAGATTATCATGAGAATCCAAGTTTGTCTCATTTCACGGATGAACTTTGATTTTAAGGAAAATGGTGGAAAGAAAAGCTTTTCTTGTAAACCCAAAGCATCAATATCATGTATCCCAATGTGGAGAACATGATTGTAGTGCCAATAACCAAAAGAATGCAGATTATTATAAGTATCCAAGTTTGTCACAATTCATAGATGAACTTTAATTATATGGAAAATGGAGGAAAGAAAAGCTCTTCTCGTAAATCCAAACCATCGATATCTTGCATCCCACTATGGAGAACAAGATTGTAGTGCCAATAATAAAAGAAATGGAGATTATTATGAGAATCCAAGTTTGCTTCATTTCATGGATGAATTTTGAATGTAAAGAAAATAGTGGAAGGAAAAGCTTTTCTTCTAAATCCAATGCATTAATATTGTGTACCCCAATGAGGAGAACATGATTGTATTGCCTATAACAAAAAGAGTGGTGATTATTACTAGAATCCAAGTTTGTCTCTTTTCATGGATGAGCTTTAATTACAAGGAAAGTGGTGGAAGGAAAAGCTTTTCTTGCAAATCCAAAGCGTCAATATCTTGTACCCTAATATAGAGAAATGATTGTAGCACACGTAACAGAAAGAAGGGAGATTATTATGAGTTTCTAAGTTTGTCTCATTTCACGGATGAACGTTAATTGTAAAGAAAATGGTGGAAAGAAAAGCTTTTCATGCAAAGGCAAAGCATCAATATCGTGTATCCCAATGTGGAGAACAAGATTGTAGTGCCAATAACACAAGGAAATTAGATTATTACGCATTTCAAAGTTTGTGTCATTTTACAGATGACCATTAATTATAACGAAAATCCTAGAAAGAAAAACTTTTTTTGCAAACCCAAAGCATTAATATCATGTATCCCAATGTGAAGAACAAGATTGTTGCACCATTATAAAAAGGACATGTATCCCAATATAGAGAACATGATTGTAGTGCCAATAACCAAAAGAATGGAGATTATTATAAGTATCCAAGTTTGTCGCATTTCACGGCTAAACTTTAATTATAAGGAAAATGGTGGAAAGAAAAGCTTTTCTTGGAAATCCAAAGCAACAATATCGTGTATCCCAATGTGGAGAACAAGATTGTAGTGCTAATAACAAAAGGAATAGAGATTATTTTAAGAATCCAAGTTTGTCTCAGTTCATGAATAAACTTTGATTATAACAAAACTAGTGGAAAGTGAAGCTTTTCTTGGAAATCAAAGCATCAATATCGTGTATCCCAATGCTGAGAACAAGATTGTAGTGCTAATAACCAAATGAATGGAGATTATTATAAGTGTCCAAGTTTTTTGTGTTTCACAGATAACCATTAATTATAAGGAAAATGGTGGAAAGAAAAGCTTTTCTTGCAAACCCAAAGCATCAATATCATGTATCCCAATGTGGAGAACATGATTGTAGTGCCAATAACCGAAAGAATGAAGATTACTATAAGTACCCAAGTTTGTCGTATTTCACGGATGAACTTTAATTGTAAGAAAAATGGTGGAAAGAAAAAGTTTTCTTGGAAATCCAACGCATCAATATTGTGTATCCCAATGTGGAGAACAAGACTGTTGTGCCAATAACAAAAGGAATGGAGATTATTACGGGAATCCAAGTTTGTCTCATTTCACGAATATACTTTAATTATAAGGAAAATAGTGGAAAGAAAATCTTTTCTTGCAAGTCCAAAGCATCAATATTGTGTATCCCAATATGGAGAACATGATTGTATTGCCTATAACAAAAAGAATGGTGATTATTATTGGAATCCAAGTTTATCTCATCTCACAGATGAACTTTAATTACTAGGAAAGTGGTAGAAAGAAAAGCTTTTCTTGCAAATCCAAAGCATCAATATCACGTCCCATATGCAGAGAACATGATTGTATTGCCTACAATGAAAAGAATGGTGATTACTACGAGAATCCAAGTTTGTCTCATTTCATGGATGAACTTTAATTACAAGGAAAGTGGTGGAAAGAAAAGCTTTTCTTGCAAAGCCAATGCGTTAATATCGTGCACCCCAATAAGGAGAAAATCCACATTGGGATACACAATATTGATACTTTGCATTTGCAAGAAAAGCTTCTCTTTCCATAATTTTCCTTATAATTAAAGTTCATCGTGAAATGATACAAACTTGGTTTCTCATAATAATAACCATTCCTTTTGTCACTGGCAATACAATCGTGTTTTGCACATTGGGATACATGATACTGACACTTTGGATTTGTAAGAAAAGCTTTTCTCTCTGCCATTTTCCTTATAATCAAAATTCATCCGTGAAATAAGTTGAACTTGGATACTTGTAATAATCTCCATTATTTTTGCTGTGGGCCCAACAACCATGTCCACCTCGTTGGGATACATGATATCGATGCTTTTGATTTGCAAGAAAAGCTTTTCTTTCCACCATTTTCCTTATAACCGAAGTTCATCCGTGAAATGAGACAAACTTGGATTCTCTTAATAATCTCAATCGCTTTTGTTATTAGCACTACAATCTTGTTCTCCACATTTGGATGCATAATATTGATGCTTCGAATTTGCAAGAAAAGCTTTTCTTTCCACCATTTTCCTTATAATTAAAATTCATCCTTGAAATAAGTTGAACTTGGATGCTCATAATAATCTCCATTCCTTTCATTATGGATGCTATAATAATGTCCACCTCTTTGGGATACATGATACTGATGCTTCTGGTTTGCTAAAAAAGCTTTTTTTTTGCCATTTTCCTTATAATCAAAGTTCATTCGTGAAATGAGACAAACTTGGATTCTTTTAATATTCTCCATCGCTTTTGTTTTTAGCACTACAATCTTGTTCTTGGCATTGGGATACACAATATTAATGCTTAGGATTTGCAAGAAAAGCTTTTCTCTCCATCAGTTTCCTTACAATCAAAATTCATCCGTGAAATGAGTTAAACTTGGATACTTGTAATAATCTCCATTATTTTTGCTATGGGACCTACAATCATGTCCACCTCGTTGGGATACATGATTTTGACGCTTTGGATCTGCAAGAAAAGCTTTTCTTTCCACCATTTTCCTTATAATCAAAATTTATCTGTGAAATGAGTTAAACTTGGATACTCATAATAATATCCCTTCTTTTTGTTATGGGCACTACAATCATGTTCACCTCATTGGGATACATGATATTGATGCTTTTGATTTAGAATAAAAGCTTTTCTTTCCATCATTTTCCTTATAATCAAAGTTCATCCGTGAAATGAGGCAAACTTGGGTACTCATAATAATCACCTTTTCTTTTGTGATTGGCACTACAATCTTGTACACGATATTGATGCTTTGTTTGCCAGAAAAGCTTTCTTTTCCACCATTTTTCTTATAATCAAAGTTTATCCATGAAATGAGACAAACTTGGATTCTCTTAATAATCTCGATTGCTTTCGTTATTAGCACTACAATATTGTTCTTCACATTGGGATACATGATATTAATGTTTCGGATTTGCGAGAAAAGCTTTTCTTTCCACCATTTTCCTTATAATCAAAATTCATCCGTGAAATGAGACAAACTTGGATGCTCGTAATAATCACCATTCTTTTTTTATTGGAAATACAATCATGTTCTTCACTTGGGATACACACTATTGACACTTTGGATTCGCAAGAAAAGCTTTTCTTTCCACCATTTTCCTTATATTCAAAGTCCATCCGTGAAATGAGACAATCTTGGATTCTCATAATAATCTCCATTCCGTTTGTTATTGGCACTACAATTCTGTTCTCCATATTGGGATACACAAAATTAATGCTTCAGATTTGTAAGAAAAGCTTTTCTTTCCTCAATTTTTCTTATAATCAAAATTCATTCGTCAAATGAGTTAAACTTGGATACTCGTAATAATCTCCATTCTTTTTGCTATGGGCACTTCAATCATATTCTCCTCATTAGGATACATGATATTGATGCTTTGGATTTACAAGAAAAACTTTTCTTGCCACTATTTTCCTTATAATCAAAGTTCATCCATGAAATTAGGCAAACTTCGATACTCATAATAATCTCCATTTTTTTTGTTATGGGCACTACAATCATGTTCTCTTCATTTGATACACAATATTGATGCTTCGGATTTGCAAGAAAACCTTTTTTTCCACTATTTTCCTTAAATCAAAGTTTATCTATGAAATGAGACAAACTTGGATTCCTATAATAATTTCCATTCGTTTTATAATTGGCACTACAATCTTGTTCTCCACATTGGCACTACAATCCTGTTCTCCACTTTGGGATACACGATATTGATTCTTCTAATTTACAAGAAAAGCTTTTCTTTCCACCATTTTCCTTATAATCAAAATTCATCCTTGAAACGAGGCAAACTTTGATTCTCATAATAATCTCCATTCTTTTTGTTATTGACACAACAATCTTGTTCTCCAGATTGGGATACATGATATTGACTCTTCGAATTTGCAAGAAAAGCTTTTCTTTCCACCATTTTTCGTATAATTAAAGTTCATCCTTGAAACGCGATGAACTTGGATACTTATAATAGTCTCCATTCTTTTGGTTACAGGCATTGCAATCATATTCTCCATATTGGGATACATGATATTGATGCTTCAGATTTGCAAGAAAAGCTTTTCCTTCCACCATTTTCCTTATAATCAAACTTCATCCGTGAAATGAGACAAACATGGATTCTCGTAATAGTCTCCATTCTTTTTGTTATGGGCATTACAACCACATTCACCTTGTTGGGATACACGATATTGATGCTTTTGATTTGGAAGAAAAGATTGTCCACCATTTTCTTTATAACCAAAAGTTCATCCGTGAAATGACATAAACTTGGACACTCATAATAATCTCCATTGCTTTTGTTATTAGCACTACAATCTTGCTCTCCACATTGGGATACATGATATTGATGCTTCAGATTTGCAAGAAAAGGTTTTCTTTCCACCATTTTCCTTATAATCAAAATTCATCTATGAAATGAGTTAAACTTGGATACTCGTAATAATCTTCCTTTTTTTTTCATGGGCACTACAATCATGTTCACCTCATTGGGATACACGATATTGATGCTTTTGATTCAAAAGAAAAGCTCTTCTTTCCACCATTTTCCTTATAATCAAAGTTCATCCGTGAAATAAGGCAAACTTGGGTGCTCATAATAATCTCCTTTTCTTTTGTTATTGGCACTACAATCTTGTTCTCCACATTGGGATACATGATATTGATGCTTTGGGCTTCCAAGAAAAGCTTTCCTTTCTACCATTTTTCTTATAATCAAAAGTTCATTCGTGAAATTAGACAAACTTGGATTCTCTTAATAATCTCTATTGCTTTTGTTATTAGCACTACAATCCTGTTTTCCACATTGGGATACATGATATTTATGTTTCAGATTTGCAAGAAAAGGTTTTCTTTCCACCATATTCCTTGTAATCAAAATTTTTTCGTGAAATAAGACAAACTTGGATACTCATAATAATCACCATTCTTTTTCTATTGGAAATACAATCATGTTCTCCACTTGGGATACACGAATTAGCACTTTGGATTTATAGGAAAAGCTTTTCTTTCCACCATTTTCCTTATAATCAAAGTTCATCTGTGAAATCTGACAAACTTGGATTCTCATAATAATCTCCATTTCTTTTGTTATTGGCACTACAATCCTATTCCCCACATTGGGATACATGATATTAATGCTTCAAATTTGTAACAAGAGCTTTCCTTTCCATAATTTTTCCTATAATGAAAAATAAGCTGTGAAATGAGTTCAACTTGGATACTTATAATAATCTTCCTTCCTTTTATTATGGGTACTACAATCATGTTCACCACATTGGGATACACGATATTGATGCTTTTGATTCAGAAGAAAAGCTTTTCTTTCCACCATTTTTCTTATAATCAAAGTTTATCCGTGAAAATAAGGCAAACTTGGGTACTCATAATAATCTCCTTTTCTTTTGTTATTGGCACTATAATCTTGTTCTCCATAATGGGGTACACGATATTGATGCTTTGGATTTGCAAGAAAAGCATTCCTTTCCACCATTTTCCTTATAATCAAAGTTCATCCCTAAAATGAGACAAACTTGGATTCTCTTAATAATCTCCATTGATTTTGTTATTAGCACTACAATCTTGTTCTGCACATTGGGATACATGATATTGATGTTTTGGATTTGCAAGAAAAGCTTTCCTTTCTACCATTTTCCTTATAATCAAAGTTCATCCGTGAAATGAGACAAACTTGGATTCTCTTAATAATCTCCATTGCTTTTGTTGTTAGCACTACAATCTTGTTCTCCACATTAGGATACACTATATTGATGTTTTAGATTTGCAAGAAAAGTTTTTATTTCCACCATTTTCCTTATAATCAAAATTCATCCATGAAATGAGACAAACTTGGATACTCATAATAATCACCATTCCTTTTTTATTGGAAATGCAATTATGTTGACCTCATTGGGATACATGATATTGATGCTTTTGATTCAGAAGAAAAGCTTTTCCTTTCACCATTTTTCTTATAATCAAAGTTCATCCATGAAATGAGGCAAACTTGGGTACTCATAATAATCTCCTTTTCTTTAGTTATTTGCACTACAATCTTGTTCTCCACATTGGGATATACAATATTGATGCTTTGGGTATGCAAGAAAAGCTTTCCTTTCTACCATTTTCCTTTTAATCAAAGGTTATCTGTGAAAAGAGATAAACTTCAATTCTCTTAATA
Organism: Adansonia rubrostipa; assembly: GCA_038381775.1. Taxonomy (NCBI): domain Eukaryota; kingdom Viridiplantae; phylum Streptophyta; class Magnoliopsida; order Malvales; family Malvaceae; genus Adansonia; species Adansonia rubrostipa. Next base: position 7,172 of record JBBYHM010010660.1, read on the forward strand.
ATCTCCATTGCCTTTGTTTTTAGCACTATAATCTTGTCCTCCACATTGGGATACATGATATTGATGCTTTAGATTTACAAGAAATGTTTTTCTTTCCATGATTTTCTTTATAATTAACGTTCGTCTGTGAAATGGGATAAACTTGGATGCTCATAATAGTCACCATTCTTATTGTTATTAGCAATACAATCATGTTCTCCACATTAGGAAACACAATATTGACGCTTTGGATTTGCAAGGAAAGTATTTCTTTTCACCATTTTCCTTATAATCATGCGTGAAATGAAACAAACTTGGATACTCATAATAATAACCATTGTTTCTGTTGTTGGCAATACAATCATGTTCTCCACATTGGGATACGCGATATTCATGCTTTGAATTTACAGGAAAAGCTTTTCTTTCCACCATTTTCCTTATAATCTAAGTTTATCCGTGAAATGGGGCAAACATGGATTCTCATAATAATCTCTATTCCTTTTGTTATTGTTACTACAACCCTGTTCTCCACATCGGGATACATAATATTGATGCTTCAGATTTGCAAGAAAAGCTTTTTTTTTCCCCTATGTTCCTTATAATCAAAATTCATCCATGAAATGAGTTAAACTTGGATACTCGTAATAATCTCCATTCTTTTTTTTATGAGCACTACAATCATGTTCTCCTCATCAGGATACATAATATGGATGCTTTGGATTTGCAAGAAAAGCTTTTCTTTCCACCATTTCCCTTATAATCAAAGTTCATCCATGAAGTGAGGCAAACTTGCATACTTATAATAATCTCCATTCTTTTTGTTATAGGCACTACAATCATGTTCTATTCATTGGGATACATGATATTGATGCTTGGACCTGCAAGGAAAACTTTTTTTCTATCATTTTCCTTATAATCAAAGTTCATCTATGAAATGAGATAAACTTGGATTCCCACAATAATCTACATTCCTTTTGTTATTTGCACTACAATCTTGTTCTGCATAGTGGGATACACAATATTGAGGCTTTGGATTTGTAAGAAAAGCTTTTCTTTCCACCATTTTTCTTATAATTAAAATTCATCTGTGAAATAAGGCAAACTTGGATTCTCATAATAAACTCCATTTTTTTCTTATTGGCACTACGATCTTGTTCTCCATTTTGGGAAACATGATATTAATGTTTTGGATTTACAAGAAAAGCTTTTCTTTCCACTATTTTTCGTATAGTTGAAGTTTATCCTTGAAATGCGACAAACTTGGATACTTATAATAATCTCTATTCTTTTGGTTATTGGCACTACAATCATGTTCTCCACATTGGGATACACGATATTAATGCTTCAAATTTGCAAGAAAAGCTTCTCTTTTCACCATTTTCCTTATATTCAAAATTCATCCGTGAAATGAGACAAACTTAGATTCTGATAATAATCTCCATTGCTTTTGTTATTGGCACTTTAATTTTGTTCTCCACATTGGATACACGATATTTAAGCTTTGGATTTGCAAGAAAAGCTTTTTTTTCCTCTATTTTCCATATAATCAAAGTTTATCCATGAAATAAGATAAACTTGGATACTTGTAGTAATCTTCATTTTTTTTGTTATTGGCACTAGAATCATGTTATCAACATTGGGATACACGATATCGACGTTTTGGATTTACAAGAAAAGCTTTTCTTTCCACTATTTTTCTTATAATTAAAGTTTATCCGTGAAATGAGACAAATTAGATACTCATAATAATCACCATTCTTTTTGTTATTGGCAATACAATCATGTTCTTCACATTGGGATACATGATATTGATGCTTTGGATTTATAGGAAAAGCTTTTCTTTCCACCATTTTCCTTATAATCAAAGTTCATCTGTGAAATGAGAAAAACTTGGATTATCATAATAGTCTCTGTTCCTTTTGTTATTGGCACTACAATCTTGTTTTTCGCTTTGGGATACACAATATTGATGCTTCGGATTTACAAGAAAAGCTTTTCTTTCCCCCATTTTCCTTATAATCAAAATTCATTCGTGTAATGAGATAACCTTGGATACTCGTAATAATCTTCATCGGTTTTCTTATGGGCACTACAACCATGTTCTCCTCGCTGGGATACACGATATTGATGCTTTGGATTTGCAAGAAAAGCTTTTCTTTCCACCATTTTCCTTATAATCAAGTTCATTCATAAAGTGAAAAAAACTTGGATACTCATAATAAACTCTATTATTTTTGTTATGGGCACTACAATCATGTTATCTGCATTGGGGTACACGATATTGATGCTTTGGATTTGCAAGAAAAGCTTTTCTTTCCTCCATTTTCCTTATAATCAAAGTTCATCCATGAAATGAGACAAACTTGTATGCTCATAATTCGGGCCAATATAGAGGAAGACCATGAGGCAACTATGGCTAGATTCATTGGTGGTATGAATAAAAAGATAGCTGATGTGGTGGAATTGCATCATTATATGGAGATGGAGGAATTGTTGTATAAAGCTATCATGGTGGAAAGGCAATTAGAGTTTAAAGGTACTCCCAAATATGGTTTATAGCTTCCAGCTATTCATGGAAATGAAATTAGAAGAACAACAAAGCTACTGCTAAACCTAAAGAAGATGCAAAGGTAAAGGATTCAATTACATTCTCCAAGGGTGATGTTAAGTGTTAAGTGTTTCAGGTGTCGAAGATTTAGGCATATTGCTTCTCAATGTCCAAATAAAAGGGCTATGATTGTTATGGATAATAGTGATATGGAAAGCATAAGTTTGAGTGATAATGAAATGCCACCATTGGAGGATTATAGTGATGTTGACATTGAACAACCCGGGCGTGGAGATATGCTTGTTACCAGGCATGCTCTTAGCATATAGCCTAAGGAAGAAGGTGATGAAATACAACGTGACCACATCTTTCATACTGGGTGCCATGTGAATAAAAAGGTATGTAGCATGATTATTGATAGTGGCAGTTGCACTAATGCTGCTAGTACTTTGATGGTTAAAAAGCTAAAGCTGCCTACATTAAAGCATCCAAGACCGTATAAGCTACAATGGTTGAATGATTATGGAGAAGTTAAGGTGACAAAGCAAGTGTTAGTTGCATTCTCTATTGGCAACTACAAGGATGAGGTTCTTTATGATGTTTCACCAATGCATGGTGGTCATTTACTCTTGAGGCATCCATGGCAGTTCGATAGAAAGGTTACTCATGATGGGTATAAGAACAGATATAGTTTTATAATGAATAACCAAGTTATTATATTAACTCCTCTCAAACCATTAGAGGCATATGAGGACCAGATTAAGATAGCTAAAGAGTGCAAGATGAAAGAAAAGAAAATGAGTGCACGATGACAGAAAAAGAGTGATATAAAAAGTGAATGTGTGCAAGAGAGTAAAAAAAGCATCATAGTGTGCAACGAGGAAGAAAATTCAGAATATGGAAAGCAAAATATAGACAAAAGTAAGAGAGTTAATGCTTTTGCAAATAAAAGTGAGATAAGAGTGCTATGTTGGCAAGGTAACAACTACTTGTACTTTTGTATAAGAATGTTTATTTCTTAACTAACTATCTTAACCCTCTTTGCCTAGTGCGATTGTTTCTTTGTTATAGGAATTTGCAGATTTATTTCTCGAGGAAATACCATATGGATTACCTTCTTTAAAAGGTATTAAGCATCAAATAGACTTCATTCCTGGTTCATCAATCCCTAATAGACCAATGTATAGAGCAAATCTTGAAGAGATAAAGGAGATTCAAAGGCAAGTGGATGAGTTAATGCACAAGGGATTCATAAGAGAGAGTCTTAGCCTATGTTCAATTCCTGTGATTTTGGTGCCAAAGAAAGATGGAACATGGCACATGTGTGTTGATTGTTGAGCCATCAACAAAATCACTATAAAGTATAGACATCCTACTTCTAGGTTAGATGATATGCTTGATGAATTGCATGGTTCATGTGTGTTTTCTAAAATTAATTTAAAGAATGGCTATTATCAAATTCACATGAAAGAAGGTGATGAATGGAAAACTACTTTTAAAACAAAATACGATTTATATGAGTGGTTAGTGATGCTGTTTGGTTCAACTAATGCACTGAGCACCTTTATGAGGTTGATGAATCATGTTTTACATTCTTTCATTGGGAAATTTGTTGTGGTTTACTTTAATGATATTTTAGTGCATAGCAAAAATTTGGATGATCATGTTAAACATTTGCATGCTATTTTTAATGTTTTAAAGGAGCATAAATTGTATGCTAATCTTAAGAAATGTGTGTTTTGCATGGAATCCATTGTTTTTCTTGGTT
>JBBYHM010010692.1:0-11464 GCA_038381775.1 Adansonia rubrostipa
ATAACTTAACCATCGGAGAGGGTCCCCGGAGTACCAACTCCGGCACCCTTCTGACTCTTCTGTGTTGCAGGATCTTGTCCAACTTCTGGTACCAGCAAAGAAGACATCAACAATTATAATTGAATGTACATATGAGAAACTCCTGTTGAGATGATTATAGCTCAATTGGAAAACCATAAACTTTATTATAATAAAATCAAGAGAAATCCAAACCTCAAAATAGTAAAAGTTATCGTAAACAAATTTTAATTATATCACCGTAAATGAATATACATGCTCTATAATTAAATGTACATATGAAGCAAATTTAATGTACATATAACTATATTTAAATGTACATATAACTATAAATATCAACCTGAATTATAATGCCGAATTTATGTATGACAACCCTCAATTTTCTGGGAAAGAAATGTGTATGAGAAAAAAATGTGATGTACAAAATGAACGTGGCAAGTTTAACTCAATGAACATATCAGTATCAAGCGAGCTTTTTAAAGACGAGTATATCCTAATGGGCATATTATTTAAGTTGATATAATCCCTACGCCATAAACCTTAAACCAATCAAAAAACTGTTAACATATACACCCTAATCATAAATATCACGTTTACGCATATGAAGTTAAAAAGGTAATTACCTTGGCACAAGGACTGACAGTTCGCGAGAAGATATTCAACAACCACCCATTTTCAGAGTCATTGAGAATGCCTATTAAGATGACAAACATTAAGCTACAATAATATGTTCATAATAGAACCCCAAAATCGTAAACCATAGCAATTCAATAAGAATTAAATTATTATAAAATTTTATACTCAAAGCCATTATTTAGAACTTTCTACAACAACCCCTAATCTTACAGAACCAATTCTGCTTTTAGCAACAAAATTAGGCAGAATGTACATAAAAGTTTCCATTACCATACATCAAATTCCCTATTAAAAATCACATTAACTCTTTCTGGATTCCCCATAATCAACAACCCTAAACATATCTACAACCTTCATTTATGAATTCCTTTTTCATAATTTTCCTTAAACCTTAATAACCATAACTATAGAATGAACAATTATAACTAAAATTTTAATGCTACAAACAAAAGTAAGGCCTATAGCTTTTTCGGACTGATCTGCTCGATAAAGGAAGCCTCGGGGAAATGGAAGATGAAAGGAAGAGAAAGGAAAATAGGAGATGGACTTACAATGATACTAATAGGTAACTCATTATTTCAGGGGCAATGCTTCCTTTCACCTTCGGACTAGGCTGGTCGCCGTTTTCGGGACTCGGTAGAGACTCGAAAGGAAGTCCTACTTCCTTCAGCTTTTTTTGGTTGTAGAAAGTCTGAATAGAGAAGAGGCTCACGGGAAGGAAGAAATTGGTTGCAGAAAGTCTGAATAAAGAAGAGTGTGTTTTCATTAAGAGTATAATAATAAATTTAGTTTCCTAATTAGCAATTCTAGTAATTGGCATTTTCTTTTATTTAAAAATAATTAACCATTTCACCTTATTTAAAAAGAAAAGCTCATTTCCCTGTTTTAGAATTTTCCTAAATAATGGGTGGAAATAAAGAAAAAATAATGTGAAAACCTTTTAAAGAGAGAAATAAAAGTTAAATATAATAGATTATGACAAATAGGCAATTTATTAAAGAGAAAGTATTTTTTTAATATTAAAATATGTAATTAACTCTAATGTTATTTTTAATTAATTTTTAAATAAATTTACTAAATAAATTAATATCACTTAATTTATGACATCAAATTTAGATAACTTTTTTGTAATTTAGTATAGAAATTAAAAGAAAAAATGAGTTAGAGATTAAATAAATATTAAACAAGAGGAAAGATAAGTTTATGGATTGGTCCAATTTGATTTTCCAAGGCCCAATTGTCCAACTCAATTTAAAGTCCAAAAACTCATATTATAGTCTGGTTTCATAAAAATTTGTCATAATTGAAAAAAAAAAATCGACTATAGTTCTGAAATTGAATCAAATTATACTTGAATAGAGTTAAATATAATGAACATATTTAATTTAAAAACCGAAACTTATTTCAAAAGTTACGTTAAAAGAGTTACAGATTATTTTTTATTAGGTAAGTACTACAGATTATTAACAGAAAAAATGTGATCAAAATAAGGGTCTAAATGAAACAATTTAAAATTTAAAAACTAAACTAGGATGTAAAGCAATTTTGGAGTATATATTAACCAGGATGGTAAACATTAATTGAAGTAGGGACCCAGGTAAAATTGAGTTCGTAAAATGTCAGTGTTAAGTTTTCATTGTCGGCAAGGGATGTGATAAAATAAATTTAACAAAGTAATAAAAACAATTCAAGGGTAAAAATATTATTTTCAATTTTCTTCTTCATAATTATGAATGTTTCAACCATCTATTAATATATATATATATATATATATATATTAAGAAAACTGTATTATATGTATATGATGAAGTTTTAAATTTTATAAATAGATTTAAAAGTATTTATTTAATATATTTACAGACATTGATAAATTAATTAATTATTAAATAAATAATCTAAAATTTTTATTATTAATGTATAAAATACAATGTACTATTCTTTTCTACCAAAAAAAAAAAGAAAGTAATAATCCTGCTATTTCTTAATATGGTAGTTAACTTCATATATATATATATATATATATATATTGATGTATCCTTTCTTGTTCAACGACCACAAGATCATTTGACAAAGGTAAGATTTTTGTACCACCTAAATTGCCTAGGTATTGTTATGGATTTCCGTTAAAAAGTAAATGGCAATTCAAAACCTTTAAGTACCAAAAATGATCTCCCTGCGGGATAAAGTTGAGTCTATCCAGAGAAGAGTCAAAACTCTGATGTTCTCTCCATATCATATGTATATAAATATATATATATATATATATATACACGAGTTAATTAATATTAATTTAATTTAAAATTTATAAAAAAAATTAATTAAAGGTAATAAAATAAATATAAAATTAAAAATATTTTTATTTTTTATTTGAAATAATAATTAACCATTTATTCTTCTTAGTTGGAAAAACTACCCACTCTTTTACTTGACAAATAACTACCAATTTTTTAATTTATTATTTTGTTTAAAAAAATAAAATAAAAAAATTTTTTTCACCTACTTTTATGAGTGTATAAAATTTTAATATATTAAATCTAATATATTATAAAATCTTTGATCAAGTTGATATTATGAGTTAAACAATACTAACTTAATTAGAAAAGTTAAAAAAACCAATATAATTCTAAAAATAAATATAAAATAAAGATATTTTTTGTCTTTTCCTTTAAAGTAGTAATTAATTATCCTATTTTTCTTTTATTTAAAAAAACTAAAATATTTTTATTTGAACAAAAATAACTTTCTACTAAATAACTCTTACTTTTTTTTTTTTATAAAAGCTATCCACCATTTTACATTTTAATTTAATATATTATGTCCAAAAATAAAATAAAATAATTTCATTTACTTTTATGAATATATCAAAATCTAATGCATATATATATATATATATATATATATATATCCAACATGAAAATACTATTTTTTTAATATTTGGATGAAATGGTTCGACCACTTTCTGTAGTAGTTGGATGGTTGTAGACGTGGGTTGGATCTTCAGCTGCAAATTCTTTTTCTTCAAGTTTGACCTCTTTTTATATTTAAAAAGTATAACTCGTACTTTAATTTTTTATAAAAGAGATAACAATGAAAAAAATTATAAATATTGTAAATAAATCTCTTAATCTATTTTATATCAGTTATGAAAGACGGTTGCATCAACCAATTTCGCTAAAACACCTCCACGAAATCTATCATTATCCTATTTCAACGGTTCCCACCTCCCCGTTGCAATAGTTCCGCCATTATTATCATTTTCCATTTCCGTACTACTAATTAGAGCATCTACTTTATAGAGACTTCCAGAACTCATTTTCCTGTACACCTTCTTTCCCATTTCTACTTGTTGCTACATATCTCTCTCTGTCACTAGCCGTGGTACTTGGGCTTCCAAATTCTTCTCCAACCCTCTTTATTTATTCTCTTCACTCAAACCGATACATCGTTTCCTTGCCTACCTATGATCCTTCGACCCTCACTGTTCCAACCAGATTGACCAAAGTAGTGTACTACAAATTAAGTTTCATGTACTGGTAAAATGGTCATTAATGGGTTAAATAGAAGTACTACATACTTCTTCATTGCCTTCATTTAGATATCAACAAACTGGAATTTCGGCATTCAGGAGTCGCATAAGTTGTATTGATCAAAAAACAAAAAGAGTCCAATAAGTTTCGATGGTGATAAAAACATCAAAACGTTATAAAGAGTTGTACATGTAACAAGGAGTTGCAAATATAGCTAGACAACTATGTACCTTAAAAACCCAAAAACTAAACCCCACCCTCCCCCCCCCCCCCACACACAAGAAAAAAAAAAGGAAAACCCCTGGCATGAAATTAATTTACAGGAAGCATAAGAGTTAAAGTCCAGCAGCAAAGCAAGTACAAGTGTGAGTGAGATGTATGTCTTCATATTGAAATTCAGCAAGAGTGGCAGGATAAAGTAAGAGGAAGATGATGGTGGTGATGGTGATAGTGGTGATGATGGTTGTTGGACTCTTTCTCTATCCGCCACTTGAGATTGAGGAAATCGTCGACGGAACATGGCAGCTTTAAAGGCCCCGTCGTGTGGTAGCCGTATACCTCATGAGCCTTCTCCAGAAGCCGCTTGAAAAGTGGGTGGTAAAGGTATGATATCGGGATCACAAATCGCTGAAAACCTTCTTCATCCTCTTCCAATCCAACCTCAACGGCCAGCCATCCCTTCTTCACCTTAGCCTTCGCCTTCTTCTCTTGATCCTGCATAATTTCTAACAATTTTGCTACAACTTCAACCGCAGCGTTACTGCTCCTGCAAAGCTGAGGCTTGCAAGTGATTGATATTTTATTTATAGCAGCGGGCTGATAGGATGGAAACATCATTTTGGGCTTAAATTATATAAAAATAAATAAAATTATAAAATAGTGAGGAAATATACGGTAGTAGTACTTTATACGGAATCATGATGAATATTGAAGTGGGGTTTTAGCTTTTCTTTTTCCTTTCTTTTCCTTCTCTAGAAAAAAATGGATTTGTTTCGTTCGTTTCTTTAATTTATTTTTATTTTTTAATTGTAGGCCGACTCTCTTGCTCTGTGGGTGGACCAATCAATTCCACAAATGAGATAAAGATTAGATTTGGATCACATTAACTTAGGCTAGTTAACTAGAATTTTAAAATATTTGAGTTAATTTTATATTTGTATCTTTTCATATTTTAGTTAAAATCAAATTTATTTTTCAAATCATTCAAATAAATATAATATTTAGCTTAATATATTTATTTTAAAATTAATTTAAATAAATTATTTGATTAAATCATATTTATTAAAATTTTTTTAAAAGAAAAATAAAATACATAATATGTTAAATATAAATATTGTAATTTGCATGCTTTAAATTAAAATTAATTTTTTATATAAATGAAAAATATGTGATTTTACTTCTATTGAACTAAAGTATTTTTATTTAATAGTTTATTTTTATGTAGTCATTGATTTACTATTAATCAATCCAATGAAATCATCTCAATTTTCAATTTGGTATAATTTGCATACCAAAGAGAATTTTGCTTATGCCAATCCAATACTAGTAAATTACCACTAACTATGAGTATAGTACATGGAATATACTAATATGACCATAAGCCATATGATCCATAATGTTTACGATGCAAAATTATGAATTATATAATAAAGAAATTGTAATTTAAATTTTAAAGTCTAATTGTGGATACATAATTTGAAGTCTTGGGATATTTTGATTTTATATAAGCATATATGACTATATTTACAATATACTTGATATTTAGATAGGAAATTTCTAACTATTTTTAAGTAACGATTTTGTTATGAAAATTATAATAAAATGCTTAAAAGCGTCATAATTAGTTTTATTGAATTATTTTAAATTATTTTTATTTTAAAATAATTATTGATCTATTTAATTATTTTATTAAAGTGAAAAAGAATATATTCAAACTTATATAAAATTACAGTAGTAAAAAATTATAAAAGATAAATTAAAGTTGCAAAATAAAAATAATTAATTTAATAATAAATATTACATAAATTATTTTTATTAAATAATACTTTTTTAATATAAAATAATACTAGTTTAAGTTCATAGAATTTCGAGTTTTAATTATTTTCTAGTTTGGATTGGGCATTTTTTAATTGTTAATTTTTTTATAATTAAATTGAGTTAAATTAGATTTGACTTTGAAGGAATTAGATAAACTTTTCAAATTCAAATCAAATTTGACACATCTATATTTGAGGATGGATGGGAACTTTGAATGGTAGTTGTTAGTACAATACTATTATCAATTGTATTGATCTTAAGAAAAAATAAAATGGTACCAATAGCACACCGTTTTGGTTTTTATATCGATTTATTCTAATTGTATTAACTTATACTGATTTGTATTTATCAATATCAGTCATATTAATACATATCGCTTAGTACAAAATTTTTTAATTTAATTTAAAAATTTTCCCTTGATTTTTTAAAATAATTTCTAAATTTTCCTTAATATTTTTTATAATTATATTTAAATATAAAATATATTCATTAAATTAAGTTATTAAACTTAATTAATAATAATTTATTATATATTTTTAAATATTTTAATATTTAGTAATTGTGGATATTAAATGTTTATAATTTTAAAATTTATATTTGGATATAAACATATATATATGTAACGTAAATATATTTACATTTATATATATAATATACATTTTATTAAAAAAAATTGAAAATATAGAAAATATATATAATATTTAAAAGTATTAATAAATTTAAAATAATATTTTAATACACTGATATTGATACGTATTAATAGTAAAGTAAAAATGATAGGGCCTATTGATATCATACTGAATGCTCAAAACTTCCATGTTTTTCATTTGAAAGATGTGCCTTCATTTCTGGGATGGATTTGCAAGTAGTAATTTTCAAGACCAAAATTTGCTTCCGTTAGATAAGATATGCTGCAAGTGAACATTAAGGAGTTGGTAGGTATTAATGTATTTTTTAAAATTAATCAGAAATCCTTTTGATTACTAAAGTTTTGGTTATGGGAAACAGCCTATAAAGTAATTAACACCAAGATACACATGGACATTCATTACCAAAAGTAAATTGGAAATTAGGAGGGGGAATTATGGCCGGACCCCTTCTATTGAATTCCAGGGCTTCCACCTGCCTACTAGGAGCGTCATACTGCTAGGTGGAACCCAAAAAAAAGCATAAATTTTGCTGCAAAATCCGGTATTATTTTTAAATTTAAGTTTTAGTCTTTTTATTATAATTTTTATAGATTTAATTTTTTTATTATATAATTTAAAAATTTTTTATCTAATTGATAACGGTGTTATTATTTTTTTATTAAAAATGTTAACGTAGACGTTAACTTTTAACATGGCCATTTACTTTACTAGCATGGCAAGTTTAGTTAGCAAAACTTTCCGGGCAAATATGCTATTACTCCTTGTATTTATATAAAAATATAGATTTAGTCTCTCTATGATTATTTTGAAAATTTTTTATTTCTATATCTTTTAAGATTTTAAAATTTGATCCAATTTTTTAAATATTAAAAATTAATTAAAAAGATTCACATTATAAAGAGTCTCGATTATATTTATATTAATATTTAAAATAATAGTATTAGTACAATAATTATTAATATAAATATTAAAAAGAGTAATATTATTAAAAAATATTAAAATATTTATATTATTAAAGTAATGATATTTTTATTGAGACAAAAAAATCAACCAAGCCTTAAATACAGAAAAAGGGAATAACTTTAAAAACAAAATTAACACAAAAACTATAATTAAAAAAAAAACCTTGTTTGAAAAATAAAATTTTAAAAAATAAGCTAAAAAGTCACATAAAAATAAATTTAATGTTATAGCAGCTCGGGAATGTATCAAGGATTAAAAGTGAGGGAGGGGGTGCAAAAAACATGAAGGTTTTTTCAGCCAAAATTTGATGGGTTTTTTGAGAGTTTTCGTTGGAGTAAAATAAAGTTAGCTCATATGGGAGAACATGGCTTCAAGACATGTTATAAATATCACTTTATTTGCCCTCATCATTTATGGTATGCGATGAGGTAAATCGAATAGTCATAATATATAATAAAACTCTTGTTTGAGTGCACTTTGCATTAATAAATTCAAACCATTAAATATTTCTTAAAATTTGACAAAATTATCTTTTTTTATACCTAACTTTTATAGTAAACTTAGGGTTAAGTAAAAATATTGAGAAAACCAAAAACTTATTTGAATTGCAATGTCAATTCAATTTCGGTTTGATTTTTATTGAATTCAGTTCTGTTTTGGTAATAATTTATTATATTTGGTACAATTTCATTTTAATTTCATAAGTTTAAAATTGTAATTATTCAAATTAAATTCTTTCTTTACTTAATTTTAATTAGTTTTTAATTTCTTATAACATAAAATTAAATATTTCTTTCTAAATTAGTGAAAAAAATTTAATGATACTATAAAAAATAATATATTTTTTTTGTTTAAAAAAAATCAATGATCTAAACTAATTTGATTGGTGGAATTTGGTATAAGTTAGTTCAATATTATATCATATTTGGTTCGGTTTTGATTCAATTTTTAGAAAACTAGAACACTGCACATTAACTACATTTTTTTCCCAAAACCAACTCAAACCGAACCATTGTCACCCATAAGTAAACTAAATCTAAGGTACTTACTTTAATTAAGAATGATCAGCAAAGAGAGAATAATTTTGAACTTGTTTTGTATATTTTGTTTTGTTACTTTTTATGAGATTTCTTTATATATATGTTGAAAAATTCTCATATTTATTGTGAAGATTTAGCAAGAGTTATGTCTCTTTAATTGTGCTATTTGATCAAACTAACTTGTCCTTTCATTGAATTTTGATCTTTTGGAATTCAATAGTTGTCATTGACAACCTTTTATAAGTGATGATCCACTTTTGAAAAGGTGTGAATGAATTTGAAATTAAATTAGTCATTCTAGATTAATCTATTAAAATTTAAATTAAGATATTCAAATCCTTATATTGGGAGATTTGGATCAGTATTTGTAAATTCTTAATAAATTCTATTTTTGATATTTTTATTTTTTTTGTAATTACATTTAAAAATAAAATATATTCGTTATGCTATTGAATGTAATTAATAATAATTTATTGTATATTTTAAATATTTTTATATTTATTTTAATTATTTGATATTCATATAAAATTTATATAGATTTATTTGCATATTTATATAATATATATTTTATTAAAAAACTGTAATGTATGAAAAATTTTAAAATATTAATAAACTTAAAATAATATATATCAATGTAATTACATATCATTATTATTAAAAATGATACACTAACCAATATTGTAGACTGGTTTCTATCATAGTACGAAAATACTTTGGACCTACCACACAAGTGGGAAATGATGCTTGGCTAAATAATCTTGACTCCATATCTTGGCATTTATGCTACTGCCATGTATATTTTCTTGGATATTCGTTGCCGCATCTGTTTTTTATATCCTAAATTTTTATCTATATACTTATATATATATATATATATATATTTGTTAATGCAACAAAAGAGATGCTGCGAGAAAGCCTGCAAAATAGTAAAGATGAGAGAGGCCTGGAGTTGGACTCCGCAAGGATATTTTGATGCTTAAGTCAGCAAAAAGATTAAAGTGAATAACAAAGAGAGAATGAAAGAATTCTAATTGCTCATACCTCAAAAGTGCTGATGTTACCTCTATAGATAGGCTTTGATAGAAGTTCTACTTGATTTGAAACTCTAAGCGGGTAGAAATTATATGGCAATTAAACTATCTAGTAGTGTAGAGATTGAAGTTATCCAATTATCCTCCAATGCTTATCTCTTCAAGGAGATCACACTTAGTGACTAGGCGATAAGGGACATAACAATTGCCCCTAAGGGATGTGGGCAGTTATAAAGTGACTGTTCACAAACCAAAATAATGTTTAACAAGAAAATGGCAATCTGAAATATTAGGTCACCTCAATTATGTTGAGTAGAAATGAGTTTGGCAAGTTGAACTTTTTCTCATTTGAAATTTGAATTTTATATCTAACAAGCAATTCAGTGCATTAAATAGGGTCAAATTTATGTAATGTTTTCGTCAATTTTTACTTTTAATTCCTCTATTGTAATGTTTTCGTCAATACTAATGATTTTAGGATGGTCACTTTGAAAGATAACACTTTCTTCACTGTTGACAATTTCTCCATTAAAATAGACAAGTGTAACAGATATATTACTCATGTTTGTACGATGAAAATAACTATAAACAAAATACTAAAAATTGAATACTAAGAAAACAAAAGAGGAGAATGAAGAAGCACTATCACTAAACTCAGAAAAACAACAATATCAATTGAAAACAAAAACGACAATAAAAATAACAATGATGAACTTATATTTATAATGCAACACAGTCAATAAGATTTTTTTTCCATTCAAAATGTTTGAATTTGTCTCATGCATTAGTCTAATCTTTGCAGTTTGAAATTTATAATCCATGCATTAGTCTTATCAACTAAAAATGATATCAGAAGAAATCTGATTCCTATGCATTAGTCTCATCAACTTATTTAATATTAGAAGGAATTTAATTCTCATGCATTAGTCTCATCAACTTATTTCATATTAGAATCTTTCTGATTCTCATGCATTAATCTTATCAACTCATTTCATATCAGAAGAAATTTGATTGCATGCTTTAGTCTTAGCAATTAATTTCATATAAAAAATTCTAATTCTCTTACATTAGTTTTATCAACTTATTTTATTTAAAAAAAATATAATTTTCATATATTAATCACATATTTTAGATGTAAATAAAACTTAAGCCATAAAACTTAAAACTCTCTATGGCACGAAATACAAAATCGTCAGATGATTTGATAATTTCTAAACACGACATAAAAAATTCAGATCGATTAAATGGAAAAAAAATATAGCTAAGAAATTGACCATTGATTGGCTGTTTTCTTATAATTAAAAAATAAAAAAATAAAAAAATATTGGGAAATCACCCAATGAATGACGATTTTCCAACTTAGCTAGGAAAATTTTCCCATTTTTTTGAGAAATTGACATTTCATTCATCAATTTCTCAGAGCAATTTCTCACAAATTGCTCTAAGAAATCGACATTTTATTGATCGATTTCACTTATGTAACTGAGAAAATGTTTGCTCGAATGCCTATTTCTTAAAATAGATTTAAAAAAATTAGTCTATTTCGATAAATAATCTAAAAA
>JBBYHM010010701.1:0-11464 GCA_038381775.1 Adansonia rubrostipa
TCTTCATCTGGGAAGTAAAAACTTAAAGGTTCATAGTCATCTGCCACTCGACTTGCTAAAAAGTTAGCTATCGCACTGCCCTTGATGGCCTTTTGACCAACATAGGCAATGTCGTATTCAAAAAGTAGGAGTTGCCATCTAGCTAGCCTTCTTGATAGTGCAAGGGCTTTGCATAGATACTTGATAGGATCAAGACTTGCAATCAACCATGTAGTGTGATATAGCATGTACTGACTGAGTCTCTTGGCTGTCCACACTAAAGCACAGCATAACTTTTCGACTATGAAGTAATTGCACTTGTATTCTATGAACTTTTTGCTTAAGTAGTAGATTTCTTGTTCCTTCTTTCCTGACTCATCATGTTGCCCTAATACACAGCCCATAGACTTGTCGAAGACCACCACGTAAAAGATTAAAGGTTAATCGAGCATCGGTGGTACAAACACTGGTAGGCTTGATAGATAATGCTTAACTTTGTCAAAGGCTTCTTGATGTGCCTTATTCCACTCTTCTGGATTTTGTTTACGAAAGAGCCAAAAGATGGGGTCGCATTTGTTAGTGAGTTGGGATATAAATCTAGCAATGTAGTTCAGCCTCCAAAAAGCTTTTCACTTTCTTTTGGGTTAGAGGTGGTTGCATATCCTAAATGGCTTTAACTTTATCTGGGTTAACTTCAATCACTTTTTCACTGACTATAAAGCTTAGAGGCTTACCTGAAGTGACTTGGAAGGTACACTTGTAGGATTTAATTTGAGTTGAAATTTTTATAGCTGTTCAAAAAGTTTCTAAAGGTCTATGACATGCTCATCCTTTTTTGTTGACTTGGCAATCCTGTCATCAATGTAGACCTCAATTTCTTTGTGTATCATGTCATGGAATAGGGGTACCATGGCCAGGTGATAGGTTGCCCATGCATTTTTTAGTCCGAAGGGCATGACATTATAGCAAAATATCCCCTACATGGTTACAAAAGTTATTTTTTTTCCATGTCTTCGGTTGCTATCTTAATCTGGTTGTAGCCTGCGAATCCATCTATGAAAGAGAACAAAGAATTCTTGGCTGTGTTGTTTACCAAAGTATAAATAGGGTAGTGGGAAGTTATCTTTAGGACTAGCTTGATTCAAATCCTAATAATCAACACACATTCATACTTTGCCATCTTTCTTTGGGACTGAGACTATATTAGCAACCCATGCTGGACATTTGGCTATTCCAATAAACCCTAATCAAACTACTTCTTAACTTCCTCTTTAATTTTAAGGAGCATTTTTGGCTTCATCCTCCTTAACTTTTGCCGGATTGGTTTGCATCTAGGCTTGATGGGAAGCTTGTGGCCTACTATATCAGTGTCGAGTCCTAGCATGTCTTGATATGACCAAGTGAATACATCTTGATATTACTAGAGTAGGTCTATCAGCTTGGTCCTAGTTGTCGACTTTATTAAGGTTTCGATTTTAACCTCTTTTTGATCCTCTTGAGTACCCATATTTATTACTTTGTTGGGTCTTTATGGGGCATGATCTGCTTCTCCTCTTGCTCAACTATCGTAAGAGGTCTGGGGGCATGGAGCTTTCTTCGAAATCTTTTTTAGGATTGACTTCACTAGTGTAAATTGACTATTCAAAATTGATCTTTAAAGGCCCATCAGACACATCCATGTCATTATCGTTAGGACACCTGAAAGGGCAAAGAAATAAACATTGTAAAAGGCACACACACAACTAAATGATTTGGATAAAAATGAAGGCAAAAAAGTAATGGAGACAAAAGGGTTGAAAAGTGATATGCAATATGGAATGAGATATGCAAAAGTCATTTCATTGATAATGTTTGATAAAAAATGCCCCTTATATAGGACACCTATCTGCCCTTGGGTGAGGGCAAGTAGGTTTTCATTTCTTGACGTTACATGAAAGGGATAGGAAAAGTACAAGGGTTTCCGTCATGACCCTGCCATCAAAATTAGGTCTTAATAGGAGGACACGAATTTTATGGTTTAGTATCTTAGAGATAGAGGTTGTTAAGTACTCTGTTTAGGATGAACAAGACATTTTTAGCCTTTTACTCTTCTGGTTGGCTTGGATCAATTCATCCTCCTAAACAAAATATCTTATGGAGAGACAGGAACATTGTCGACTTTGATTCCTTCTCTCGACCGAATGATCGTGCCATCTCCTGGTTGCAAATCTTCTTTTCTTGCTATTTTCTTGAGTGCGCATTGGCCTTGAATCCTAAGCCTCTTTTGTTAGCTTGAATGGTGACCTGTAGGGCTCAGGCCATCCCTTGCAGATTCTTGCCAAGCCCTTTTCCAAGATGAGAGAACCTTTGCTAACAGTCATTTTTAAACCTGAGTAGGTACTCTTTGACAGGTGGGGTTTAACTATTGACAATCCTTCTCCCATAAATGTTGCATTAATGAGCCTGAAGGATTGGAAGGATGACTCTAGTGCATCATCATTAGGCTCTATGTAGATATCATCAGTGAAAGCAGTGGCAATCATTTCTTCTTTGGCTCTGATAGTGACTACTTTGTTATCTATCACAAATTTAAGCTTCTGATGGAAAGAAGATGGGACAGCTCTAGCAGAGTGTATCTATGGCCTTCCTGATTGGCAGTTGTATGAAGGATTAATATCCATAACTTGAAAGTAAACTTCATATATACATGGGCCTATCTGAAGCTGTATTGTGATATTTCCAATTACTCCATGACATGTTCCATTAAAAGCTCAGACTATGGTGTGGCTACTCTTGATGTTGGACTGATCGACAGGGAGTTTACGTAATGTAATCATAGGCATAACATTAAGGGTTGACCCATTCTCTATGAGTACTTTGGGCAAAATGTATCTCTTGCAATGGGTAGTGATATGCAGAGCTTTATAACTACCAATACCTTCTAGTGGGATCTCATCATTAGTGAATGAGATATAACTATCAGCCATGATGTTGTTCACTAGCCGATCTAACTTGTCCACGGGGACATCCAAGGGCACATATGCTTCATTTAGCACTTTCAGTAATGCATTTTGGTGAACCTCTAAATTAAGAAGCAGAGATAGCACAAAAATCTTTGTAGGTTGTTTGCTTAACTGGTCTACAATGTACTATTCACTGTGCTAATGAACTTGAGAAACTCTATGGCTTCTCTTTCACTTACTGCTTCCTTAAATTTCTTGGGCTTAAAATTCTTTGCTTAGGCTTGAGTGGTACTAGTGCTTGGAAATGCATCAACCTTTTGTTTTTCTTAAGCCGGGGAAGCATAACACCTACCGCTATGAGTTAGATGACTAACTCTTGATAGTTCCATTATAGTACTTGAGGGAGTTAGTTCTCCGATCATTACTACCTGATTCTCATATTTTCATGGGATAGCTTTGTTGCTCTTACACAAGAATGGTTTAGATACTTCCATAACTAACTTTGGTGTAGGAGTCGAAGAACTGACCTTGAGACTTGACTTGCCATAAAGAATAAGGGGTTAATTTCTCCCGTAAGGTGGCTACATGGTTTCATCTCCTATCATATTGATAGGTTTAGCATTAGGTGTGATCTCATGATAGAATTCTATCTGGCCTTCATTCATTATTCTTTGAACTATAGACCTAAACTCCTTGCATGTTTGTAGGGTATGACCTATAACTATGCGGAAGTCCTAGAAGTTATTAAGATTATCTTCCAAATTTTCTATTATGTTGAGCAACCCGACCTGAATCAATGCTTGCCAGACTAAGAACATTGGCATCTTGACATCCTCTATGCTTGCCTTTACTTCATATTTGTTCTTAATATTGATCATGTTTGTAGCTAGCTCAGTATGGTTTGGTAAAAGATTGGTGGCAACATTTGGTCCCTGGTTAGTCCCAAACTGCAAGACTTTTGAGTTAATTAGATTTTACAAATTTCATTTAAAAGATATGTAGTTCTCAATGTCATGCCCTGCTGCCCTAGCATGTTATTCACAGTGGGCATAGGGTTGTACCATTGCAGGTATAGTGGCTTCTTTTCTGGGACATAGATTGGGGCCACTAAATGGTTTTGGAACAAGGTCTGGTAGAGCTTCTTATAGGTCATAGGGATGGGATCAAAATGTTGTCTTTGTTTATTTATACCTCAATTGCCAGGTGCATTATTAGTTACCTGATTGGTACTTTGGTTAACTTATGGAGGGTAGCTTTGTGGTGGGTTGGATAGGATTACAAAGGATGGGTTATAGGTTATGCCATTAATTGGCTGAGGGGGTATGGTGATAGGGCAAGAATACTGCGTGCTTAGGTAGTGAAAGTAGGGTATTTGATGCCGTTTAGGCTGAGATGAGCTAGCACAACTTATGGCATTAGCCTTTCCTTTATTCTTTTTGCTGGCAATAGGCTTCTTGGTTGATCCAAATGTTTCCCCAGCTAACATTCTACCACTCTTAATGGTTACGTCAATCATTTCTCCAGAGAAGACTAGGTTTACAAATTTCTTGGTGGCATTCCCTATGAGCTTCTCGTAATAAGAAGCACGTAAGTTGTGAATGAAAGTGACTGTCATCTCTTTTCCTGTAAGGGGAGGTTGGACTAAGGCTACTTCTTCCCTCCACCTTTAGGCATATTGTCTAAAACTTTCTGTGGATCTCTTTTCAAAATTCATCAAGGAAAGTCGATCTGACGCCCAATTCGACACGTACTGCTATTGCTTTAGGAAGGCCTTAGCCAAGTCGGCCCATGATTGGATTTTTTACATTGTTTAGCTGGATATACCACGTAGCTACTGCCCTAGTGAGGCTATTATGCAAGAAGCAATGGATGAGAGGCCTTTCATCTTTCTCATACCCAGCCATCTTTCATAGGTACATTTGGACATGGACGGAAAGGTCTGTGGTTCCATTAAACTTCTCAAACTCTGGGACTTTAAACTTCAAGGGAATGATAAGGTTAGACACCAAAGACAGTGATTGCATGTCAAGAGCTCCAAACTTATCACTCCTATCAATAGCTTGAAGGCATTTTTCCAGTAGATGGAATTTGTTCACTTCTTCCACAGTCATGGTGGATTTTTGACCTTATGTTTTCTCTAGTTCCTCATGATCAAGGGTTATCAGATTTGTCGATGAGACTCCTGCATTCACCCCTTGAGTATCAGGAATGAATTGACCTATCAAACAGGATTTAGGTAGGTAATTGGTAAAGCTTGAGCACCAGGTGTAGGAGTAGGCTATTGTTCTTGTCTAGTTTCCCCTTAGGCAGGTTCTGGATTATTGGCAGGGGGACTTTCAATATTGGGAGGATCATTCCTTGTTTCAGCAGTGCTGGCTTGCCCTTTTTCTTTCATAGAGGTGGTCATTAGTTTCGTAAGTTTTGCGATTTGATTTTGCATTTTGTATTGCTGACGAAGCATCTGGTCTTGCGATTCCTTAACCATTAGCTCAAGTCACTCAATATGATGTTCATTATCACTCTCCATGATTTGCTTACGGTGACATGTGTTGTAGTGGTTGGTGATGTAAGGTTCTATGTTCCTGATTGATCTCGAAATCCCTTGCACTTTTATGGCCCAATTCTCGCATTAGACTTTTTAAAAAAAATGCATTTATTGATGAGCATTTATGATGCAATGATGAGTTAAGATAATGAATAATTGATGCAAGTGCAATGAAAATGGTGAAATTAAAAATGCATATGCATTAGAGACAATTGATTCTTAGAACAGCTTTGTCAATAACATAATCATAGAGTCACAAAAGGCTTTTTTTTTTCTTTTACGACATGATTACATCTGAAAGTATCTAACATGATTACACTATGTAATCACATGATTAAAAAAACCCAAAAATTGTTGCTCACGATCTCCAACAAGTACAACGTCTTGCCTTATGGACCAAGCTGCTTCAATCATGTCATCTGCCTCTCATTGAGCTATCTAAACTTGTTCAGTGAGGTGCTAATGTTGTTTTTGGTAGTTCAGATGTGCCTGGTCAATTTTCGCTTGCCAATCTAGTTCACGTTGCTCAAAAGCCCTTATTAGTTGATTGATATGAGCTTGATGATCCAGAAAAGACTGCTCTAACTCTTGGATTTTGTGAGTGAGGGCTTCATTTTCAACCCTAGCGGCTCTCGCATCTCGTATTGGGCCTCGAGTCTTTGATTCCTTCATTGGTAGGTGGAAGTAAAAGCTCCTACCCTCATGAATTTTTCTTTACTGGTTTTGACTTCCTCATTTTGCTAATTCAGCTCATGATTAAGAATGGCAACTTTCACTTCCCATTTGACTGATGTCTTGTTTAAATGTTGGGACTTGTTAGCTTTTTTGATTGTCACAAAATCCTTGGTTAGGCTTTCAAGGTCATCTTTGAAGTGATCCCTTTTTTTAATGACTTGATCCATTTCACTTCTCCTAAGATAGATATCCATCTCTAGCTAGCCCTTTTCCTCCTTAAGTCGAGAGATTTCTATGGCAAAATGTGCCTTTTCTCGCTCGAACTCTTTCCTAAGTAGCTTGATCTCAGAAGGTGGTTCCTCTATTAGGATTTGTAGTATCTTGGAGTTGGGTGCCGGTAATGGATATTGATACAATAGAGTCTCCATTTTCGTATCCAAGCATGGTAGGGCTTCTTCTCTAGTATTTTTCTAGACAATGGACCTTCTTCTAAGCTTGGAAAGCTAACTGGACTTTTGCTTTATAATTAGGATCTCTATATTCAAAATCACAATGTCCCAAGTCTTTAAAGAATGAGATGAATTGCTGGCACTGAAACTGATGCAATACTAATAAAGTAGCATAACTGGTATTTCCCCATAATCCCGGAGCAATACGTAATTGTAGTCTCCATATCTGTACATAATTGATTGAGGAAACACCCATGGAGCTCTCCACATGATTTCTTCCTTCTTGACATTTCATAATTCCTTGACCTAATGCTTTTCTATCTTATCTTGATGGCATTCTTCCTCTAATGTCGTTGAAAAAGGACTGATCTTGAAGAAGAAATTTTGCCTGACTCTCCCTTTCCTAACATAAAGATGACCAAAGAGCCATATTTGGACCAATGGGGCACACCCGATAAACCTTGCTGTTCCTGTTCTTTTTCAAAAGCTGAGGGCGCGAATGGTTTTGATAATGATTTTGGAAGCAAGGTTGATGTTGCAACATAGGCAAGAAAAGAAATATGTGACTGTCACCTCTATATAACCTAAAGTCTTCATGAATATAATGAGCCTGTAGATTGCCAAAGTGTAGACATCTTGAGCTTTCTTTTGATCAGAAAGATTTACCATTACCTCTTTCCAATTGGCCCAAGAGATGCATTCGCGACACTCTTTTACTTTAACGTGACTGTCAACCCATGCTTCTATGACTCCAAGAATTTGCCTTAACCTTTTCGTGAACAGAAGAGGCATTAGCGCCTTGCAGTAAATCCAATCTGATTTGGTCCTTTCTATGTTGAGCAAGGTTGTGTACTCACCAATGGTAGGGACTAAATCTTGTTGGTAGGTGAAACATCGATAGGCTAAATTCCAGAACTGTGTTGCTGCTCGCAACAAGCCATCATCCAACTGAACTCGAAGTAAGAGATCTATGTCCCTATACTTTTTAATGAAGGCTTCTTTCATGTTGCTATCCCAAATGTGCTTCAGCTCCCAACAATCATTCTAACGAAAATCGATCTTAACCTCTTCATGCATTTTTTAGATGTAGTTAGGCTTTAGGATGTCCCCGTTTTGATGTTGGTGACCTTCTAACCATGTTCTGACATTTTCAAAGGACTCGACAATAGTTAAGATAAGCTATTGCTCCATAAATAATGCCCTTTGCTAAACACTGAACCAAAATAATTGTCCCACAATGATGATAGTCATGATGGTTATAATGAAATGATGCATGCACCAAAACACAAACAAAGGGAAAATAAGTTAGTGGAACATATAGGAGACAAATGTAAGGAAACAAAAAAATTTAAAAACATCAGAACAAAAAAAATCATAGCATGTCTAAACCAAGGTGGTGAGATGAGAAACAGGCAGCATTTCAATATACCAGGATGCAATTTGCCCTTCATGAGGTGATGCAATATCTTATTTTAATGGAAAAATAATCGACTAGTAGTAATATTCATTTATCACCACTAATGCGGATACGCACTAAGCCATGACTCGGATAGCATAATGGCTTACAGTATGAGACATTATGAATGATGGTTTTTGTTCACCGTCACTTATTTATACAAAGGTTAGCTGTAGTTTAGGCAGCACGACGCCATGCCTTGATAAATGATAAAAATGCATATGCAGGTGACAATTGTATGCTCATTGTCACCCATATAATTATGATAATTATGAGTGAGGTTAGGGATGTTTCCCCAAGTGACCTTATTCTCTAAGTATTCTAGCAGCGTTCCTATATGGTTTAACATGGTTTAGCTTATAGGGCTCACTATATGCGGTTTAAGTTGACGCCTAAATAGGTATCTAAATTGCTCCTCCATCTGGTAAGGACAGTCAAGGGACCTCGATTCTAGACCCATCATGGGTTTCGCGGAATAGGTTTGATCCATTGCATGTATTTCCCTATGCAAGTACTAAGGGTTACTCATGAGAGACATAGGTAATTTACATCCGGAAAGTTATTGCCATGCCCATGCGAAAGGTTACTCACAAAGGCGAATAGCTCACTTTCTCCTAATAATTGAGTTATAACCATGCCATGGAGTTTGGCGAGACACTAATGCACATGCAAGTGCATGGTGTGTGATGGCGAAACAATCAAACCTTTTTATTGATTTCCATATTACCATTTTTATTAACTTGATGATTATTTGAAAAAAAGACAATCCTGACAATCATGCCAAACAAAAAATTAGTTGACAAAATAAAAAAAGGGTTATAGTTAAATAATGACCGAAGATCGAAAGAGTAGGAAACCTAGCAAGACATGGCTAGTTATTGGCCTAACTCTCTATACAGTCCCTAGCAGAGTCACCAAGTTGTCGTAACGTATCCTAGGGTAGATCCTTGCGGACATATGGGCGCGTACAACTTAAAATATTTTTTTGACTTGAAAATGTCTTCTTGGCTGAGACTTTTCTTTCACGATGTGATGAGAATGAGAATGTACGGATTCTCGACTTGTGATACAGTGAAAAAGACCATAGAACGAATTGCTCATCTTATTAGTCTCGGATGACCATCACGAAATGGCCAATGCTTGGAGTCATCACCGATCTTTTCAGTCTAAGCATGATCGAATGCCTATTAAAACCTATGTTTTAAGTTAGAAAACTTAAAACATTGATCCCATGGTCTACATAGTACAAAGACTTAAGGTTTGGGTTCAGGAGTTGGTTACACACGATGAGTTATGAACCTCTTCGCGATGCCTAAAATTGGTACCATACTAGATATGTTTTATCTTAGTTTTGGTTTTTTTGATCTTAACTCATCATTTTTTCGATATAACCCTTTTTAATGCATGAATCTTATAGAGATACAAATGCAGGTTTTAATAAAAAAGATTTAATCTCATATACGCCCCGATGAGATGGGGAATATAGAGATTTTCAATAAAATGACCTTTGGATTTTACTTTGAAAATGGAATGATCCACTTTGGGCACTGGAGAGATACCCACGCGAAACATTACCTTTAATTTTATTTGATATGATTTGAAAACATGAAAGCACGTAATCATCACAAAGAAATTATGTTAGTGAGGTAACAAATGAAGCAACATAACATGGATCATTCAATGCAATGAAAAGGAATGGAGTATTGGAATTTATCTCGCAATTGTCATCTATTATTTAGGAATAACTGAATCAATAATTTTTTAGATGCATCTGGGTTTCTTGATTAAATAGGGTTTGTTTGACATATTCATGGGACTCCAAGAAGAAAAAAAAGATTAATTATAGTTGAAAGATAGGGTTAGAGTATCCCTTCAGAAAGATAGGGTTGGAGTATCCCCATGGATGAGAAATAATTTTGACAAAGAAAGATTTTTAAATCTTAACAATTTTGAAAAACGGGGTTGGAGTGTCCCTTCAAAAGATTAAGGTTGGAGTATCCCCATGGATGATAAATCATTTTAACAAAGGAAGATTTTTCAATCTTGACAATTTGGAAAAGCAGGGTTGGAGTATCCACTCAAAAAATCAGGGTTGGAGTATCCCCAAAAGTGACACATCTAGCACTCTTTAGAGAAGTTGAGTTGCAAAACGTAAATTGACAAAACTTTGTTATTTAGAAAACGAGTGAGCATTTTGATGACTTTTGGCAAAAAAATTATTATGAACGAGGACGGTAAAGATGTAAAGTATGTTTGTGCCTTGATACGAGCTTGTGGGAGGTCAAAGCATGTTCTTGAGGCTGATCGGGGTGCTCTGGTGACATTTGAATGTCTAAAAATAAATCTCAGGGAAACAACTTAATTTTGACCATAACCAAAAACAGGGGACAGCATCGTGCTATCCCGCTTCCCGAATTCATTCTAAATTGGTTTAAAAGCTTTAGAGGGTGGATAAGACACCATTAGAAAGGAAACTCGATGAAGGTCAATCTAAGTATTCCCAATATCCCAAAAAGTCACTTTCCATGGAAATGAATTTTCAAGTTCGTATTGATTGTGCTGCTAGCAGAGCATGTGAGGGACAAGGTGTGTCAAAATTTGAAAAATCACCCCGGACTTATTTAGTATCAAAAAATTGCAAGCTTTTTAGGAAAAATGTTTAAAAAATTTGGAAAAGTCATTTAGTGGGTTTGAAGAGCCTAACCAGAATACATGTTCGGATTCCAAAGGTTCTAGACAGTTTAGATTTGAAAATCATAACTTTCTTATCCGGAACGACTCAGGGGTGAATAAGATATCGTTTTAAAGAAATTTGACACACTTTGAAAGGAAAATAACAGAAAATTCTTGAAAAATCATTTAGGATTTTAAAGTAATTTTTCAATTTGCAACAATTGTGCTTCCAACAAGGGACACAGCAAAGCAGGGGATATTTGTTATTTTCATAATGTTTACAGGTTCAAACTCGAGTCATTGACATTCGAACACCCATAATTGAAGGGAAAGAGTGGCATGAGCATCACGAACTCAGTTGCATAGCCCCGAAGTAGTTTGGGATGATGAAATAGCCTGTTGATCATACCACTCAAGGTATTGACTCAAAAACAAGGCACAAACATTTCGAGAACAAGTGTAAGGTCATTTTTGTCATAAAATCAAAAGATTTGAGTTTGTTTAACCAAGATTCCAAATCTAAAAAACTTAATTTTCCCTAAGATATTTTGCTAACTTTAGGAAAATGCTAAATCCATGCTAATCCTCATTGGTTGAGGTTAACATGCTTGGCTTGGGGAGGTTTTGAAAGTCAGTTTTTGATAGCCATCAAACATGCATTTTGACAAGGGGAAGACAACAAACATACAAGCGGATGACACATAACATGAATGGGGATGCTAACTTTACCAATGGTCTAGACAAA
>JBBYHM010010731.1:0-11463 GCA_038381775.1 Adansonia rubrostipa
GCTCCTAGAATCTGATCATAATGTAATTATGTCTGATTTTTAAGGGACCTAAATACAAATGCAAAATTAACAATCAAACATCTCTAAAAATAAACATATTTTCCATACTAAGAGTCAACCCTGATACTGAAAAGATAAGTCTATCAATATAGAGAAAACGTGAAACTTTCTCTTCCCTTTCTATTATGTAATCAGAGAGAGATTTAGACTAAAAAGGAAAAAGATAGAAAAAGAACTGATATCAAATTCTAAAACATCATACCATAAATATGAATCAAGATGTTATAAAATAACTAACAAATTATAGTAACTGACTATTAATAGAACTCTGGTTAGCATAACTGCATACTCTACTACTCAACTCCTTGGTATAGTGTCCTCGCACATCAACTTCCATCATCATGCTATTGCTTCCCTAAATTAACCACTTGAACTGTTGCATTCATAACATTACTGCCCTTTAACGTGTCATTGTTCCCAAGGATCAAAATTTGGAAACTCAAAATTAAGAATAAAGCAATTTTCCCATGGAGCATTGTTAGAGCCCATGTTATACTGTTCAATCAGCCACTAAGTTATAGCTCGATTTCTTCCTTTAACAACTCTTATCGAGCACAGTAGCTGGATAAAATAAAAGTTGTCTATCTTTTTCTTTTTCTTAGAGGATTGATATTTGGAACTTTTGAACTAATCTTTTTAAAGAGGCTAACATGAAATACTAGATTTTTTTTTTTTTTGCAAAATAAAGTAATTGTAATTTGTAGGCCACCTTCCTAATTTTTTCTATAATAGGCTAAGTTCTAAAATACTTGGAAAAGAGTTTGATGGTTTTCTTGAAAGATAAAATAGTTTATTTGTGTGACTGAATTTTCAAATAAACCTCATCTTCTAAATTGAACTTTCTTTAAGTAATAGAACTTAATCTTTTGTTGAGCTTGACTTAACTGATCCACCAATAACTTACTCAAGTTTTTCGTTGCCTTTAATAGTTCCTCAATAATAGAAACCTTAGCCTTGAACGTGTTAAGAATGCCCTAAGGATGAAAGATATTTTAATGTATTTCATTATTTTGAACTGATTATTTATATATATTTGAGGTTTCATTATATCATTTCTATCCCAAGCTTATTTAGATTTACATGTCAAAGCAAATGTAAGCAAATATGGCTCATTGACTACCTGTGTTTATACTATTGAATGTTGCATATAATGGACTTTATATATAGGAAGATAACATTCTAAGGTAAGTAGTCTAAATTGATAGTCCATTGTCTATAGTGTTAATGTGAGCAATTAACTCATGTTAAAACTATTAAAAAGAGATTTTAGAGTAAGTCTATAAAGTTAAATTTATCCTCTTATAGAGTTTAGTTTATCTTCTTAAAAAGCATTATATGGTATAGTGAAAATGGACGAGGCCTAGGTCATTTGTATATCAAATGATAAATTATTCACTTATGGTGAACAATCACTTTCACATGGAAGTATATTAAAACTTTAAGATAAAACGTGTAGCCAGGTGTCCACACAACTATGCATACTAGTGTGCGATCACGTGCCCGGGGATAGCCTATTGTGCCATTAGAGCACGAACCTCGATGATGGCCTTGGGCCCATCTAGGAATTATGTCAGGGTACCGAGCCTATGTGGGCCATAAGAAAAAGCTGAGGCTTGGACCCTAATAGATTTTTTAGGCATTATTTGCTGAAAGTTCTCACAAGCAATGGGCTCAGGCACGTAATTATTGAAGGATAGATGTTTTAGAGGCTATAGGTGATCCGAATTTTTTTATCAAATTATAAAGATGGTTATTTTTAAATATTTTATGGATATGAATGAATGAATTACATGGATGGAAAATTGATGCATAAAGATGGAGCAAAAAATTCAAGACCCAAAGTATACTTTGCATGAAATTTTTATAGTCTTATTTTTTTTCTATTTTCTAGGATGAGATCATAGTTTAGCTGGATAAATATTTTTCTGTCTATATGTTTTGTTGATAGATGTATGTATATGACTGATAACATGAAATATAGAATAGGTGAATGACACTCAGACTTATATTAATTATGCATATTAAAACCTTACATGATTTTAAAATATTAAGTGCAAGAGGGTTTCAAACAAAATCCATGGCCTTCATTATTTATCCATATGTGAAAGTGTGGTAACACCTTGCATAAATTTTACCCTAGCCATACCCCTTGGTAAGTGGTCAACTGTTACTGGTATACTAGATTGGATCTTCTATGTGGAAAACATACTTGGCCATGTTCTCATAGAGAACATCCCTTGATGACTTGATTATCGCATGGATTGGGTTTCATAGATAATTTTTATACATTCAAGATTGGTTTAATAATAACCATCCCTCATAGCTTTACTAGTTGAACTAGTGGCCAAACAAACAAGTATTAATATATGTCTTAACCTAGAAGAGTTTAAGGTAACATATATTAATTGGATGGGATCCATGTTTTGGGTTATTTGAATTATTTTCACCCCTTGGTAGCTTAAGACAATAGATGCTAAAAATTACCATTGCAATGCTATGTATTTTTAAAGGTTTTTATGGAAAAACATATATTTATGTTTAATTGCTAAATATCTATTTTATATTTGCTTGAGCATAATTGTAATGTTTTGAATATGTTCATTTTTTTCAGTTCAAAATTTCACCTACACCTCTTATTCAAATTCTTACTGATAACAAATTGAATAAGGATAATTTTAAACACTAGAAAAGAAATCTGTTAATTGTTCTTAGCTGCAAGAGACATAAGTTTGTACTTGATAAACCTTCTGCACCTGAGCCTCTATGTGATGCACCTAATGTATAGGCTTTCTTACTTTACACTCATTAGAAATAGTCCAATGACATAGCACATTGCTATATGCTAGCTAGCATGTCAAGTGCTTCGCAAAAGCACCATAACAACTACGTTAAATAGATCATGGATAATTTGTAGTATATGTTCGAAGGCCAAGTCAAATTGGTTAGTTAATCCACTATTACAAATTTAATGAACTATAAAGCAAAAAGTAAAAACTTCGATAAAGGATCATATGCTCATACTTATATGGTACTTTGCTAAGGATGCTAAAATTGTGCCAAGTTGGAATACAACACCCACTTTCATGTTACATATAATCCAAAAAGCAAAGAGTTAGGTGTCACCGAGCTCGTAAAAGAGTTAGAGGCCTATGAGCTCATGCTCAATGATGGCCACCAACCCAAATAGAGTCAAATCTTGCTATTGCTTTTAATTCTGGTTTTGATAACAAGAAAAGAAGAAGCAAAGTGCAAAGAAGTAAAAGGCTTCTAAGTTTTCTATTTTTCTTACATATGAAAGCAAGAAGAAAAAGAAGAATAAGCCAAATGACCTCAAAAATCAAAGTACTTCTATTATGGAAAGGTTGGTCATTGATTCAAAAGACACTTGGGTCATTGATTCTAGAGCCATTAATCATGCTTGTGTTTCTTTGCAAGGGTTCAAGGAAACAAAATGTCTGCTTGATAGGAACCTCTCATTGAGAACCAAAAATAAGAGCATGGTGTTAGTTGAAGCAGTAGGTAACTACATATTTGTTTTGGTAACTTCAGATTTTTTTTGTTAGAAGACTACTTTTATGTTCCTAGTTTTAAAAGAAACCTTATTTCGATCGCTTGTTTAATTAAAGATTCTTATTTAGTGTCTTTTAGTAAAGCTGTGGTAATTTATAAAAACAAGTCTTTTATTTGTTTTGGGCAGACGGATGGTAATCTTTATTTGATCAAACCAAAGATGTACTCATTACTTGATGTTAAATTAATGAATAGCTCTAAAAGGGTAAAAACCTCTTATTCTAATGAGCTGTACCTTTGGCATTTAAGACATGGCATATTAGCCAAGAAAAGATTCAAAGATTGGTGAATGATGGCCAATTATAATCTCTAAAAGAGGTACATCTTAGCTAATGTGAATCTTATCTTTAAGAAAAATAGCCAAAAGGTGCAAGGGCCCAAGATTTTCTAGAAATTATTTGTATTAACGTATCTAGCCTCATGAACATCAAAGCATGAAGAGGGTATGGTACTATGTATCATTTCTAAATGACTACTCAAGTTTGGATATGAAGAGGGTGTACAGTGCAAGAGCCAAACCTTTGATAAATTCAAATAGTATCATGCGAAAGTGGAGAAGCAATTAGGTAAATCCATTAAGACACTTTAATTTGATCAAGGTGGTGAATACCTTTTTGATGAATTTTTAGGATACCTAGCAGAGAGTGGGATTTTAGCCCAATTGAATACATTAGGTACTCCACAACAAAATGGTGTAGCATAGAGAAGAAACATGACCTTATTGGATATAGTATAGTCCATGATGAGTTATTCAAGACTCTTAATATCTTTTAGGGATATACACTGCAAATAGCATGTTATATTTTGAACCAAGTTCTAAGTAATCATTTCCTAAAACTCCATATAAGTTATGGAAAGGCAAGAAACCTTTTTTAAACATATAATAATATAGGGGTGCTCGATACATGTATTGGATAAGGAAGCAAAGAAGTTAGAATCCTACTTAAAATTGTCCATGTTTGTAAGATCCTAAGGGAATAGCAAGATAATTATTTTATAACCCAAATAAATAAAAAGTCATTATACCAACCCATGTAACTTTCCTTGAGAAGAGTTACATAATGACTTTAAGCCTTAAAGTGAAGTGGTGCTCGAGGAACTATTGAGAGATAAAATTACTCCATAGATTTCAATTTTGGATTCTATTCCAAGTTTTGAGGAAAGAAATACAAATGATCAACCACCCAATAAACTTTATTGTGGTAGGAAAAAATCTAACAAACTTAATTTCTTCATGTATGATGCCAAGATTTGTCAATCTGAGGCCATGGAATATGAAGATAATCCGATCATCTATGATAAAGCTATGAGTGATGTTGCTTCAAAACTATGGCAAAAGGCTATGAACACTGAGATAGATTTTATGAAATCTAATAAGTTCTGGAGCTTGTAGAGGGTAAAACCCATAGGTTGTAAATGGGTTTATGAGAGAAAAAAGAATGCCAAAGGAAATGTCAAAACCTTTAAACTAGACTAGTAACAAAATGATACACAAAAAAGGTTGGTATCGATTATGATGAAACCTTTTCACCTATTTAATGCTAAAGTCCATTCATATTTTTCCATTCTTTGTTGTGACTTTCGATACAAGATCTAGCAAATAGACTTAAGACTGCATTCTTGAATGGCCATCTTGATGAAAGCATCTATATGATGTAACCAAATAGGTTTGTAGTAAAAGACCAAGAAGTAAATGTTTGCAAGCTACTTAGATCAATTTATGGATTAAAGCATGCTTCATGCTTATGGAACTAAGGATTTGACTAAGCAGTCAAGGTCTTTGGCTTTAAGCAAAATGTTGATAAACTTTGTGTTTATAAACGTATTAAAAAAGGCAAAGTGGTCTTTCTAGTCTTATACGTTGATGACATACTACTTATTGGGAATGATAAAAGGATCTTGTCATTGGTCAAATTATGGTTATTATAATAGTTTGCTGTGAGAGATTTAGGGGAAACTAATAATGTTCTAGGCATTTGTCTCTTTAAAGATCAAAAGAACATGATGATAGCTTTATCCTAAACTTCATACGTGGATAACATTATTGTATATAATGCAATATGCCAAGAAGGGTTCACAACCTTCTATGGCAGGATTCACTCTTTCATTGAATAATTTCCTTAAGACATCCAAAGAAAGAGAGCGTGTAAAGAAAGTCCTTTATACATTCATTGTGGTTAGTCTTACGTATGCTATGTTTTGCACAAAGCCAGATATATGGTTGGTTGACATCAATCAAACCCTAATAACAAGCATTGGCAATCCATGGAGCATATACTTAAATACCTTAAGAGAATGAGAAACTATATGGTGGTATATTCTAGAAGAGACCTAATACCTATGGGTTATATGGATTTAGACTTCTAAACTTGTAAGAATTCAAAGAAATCAACTTTTTGGTCTGTATTTGTCTTACTAGAGGTGCCATTGTGTGAAGGAATGTAAAATAAACTTGCATAGATGACTCTATAATGAAAGCCAAATATATAGCTACCTCTGAAGCATCTAAAAAAGTATCTTGGCTTCACAAGTTCCTCAGAGACTGTAAGGTAATTCTTGGTATAGATAAACCTACTACACTTTATTATGATAATAATGCAGTAATAGCAAATACTAACGAATCTAAACACCATAAGAGGACAAAACATATATATAGGAAATACTACATTATAAGAAAGTTGGTGATGGAAGGAGTTGTTTATGTCTACAAAATCGCATCTAAAGAAAACCTTGTTAATCCCTTTACTAAAACTCTTATGGCTAAGAGTTTTGAAAGGCACATTGAATGCATGGTGATGTGAAACATGACTTATTTACAGCTTAAGGCAATTAGGACATTGTAAGGAATGCCTTAAGTATGAAAGACATTTTGATGCATTTTATTATTTTGAATTGATTATTTATATATATTTGAGGTTTCGTTATATCATTTCTATTCCATCCTCATTTGGATTTACATGTTTAAAGTAAATGTAAGCAAATATGGCTTATTGACTACTTGTGTTTATAATATCAGAATACTGCATATAATGGACTTTATATGCAGGAAGACAACATTCTGAGGTAACTAGTCATAGTCTATAGTGTATGGGGTTAACGTGAGCAATTAACTAATGTTAAGACCAATATTTCATCTAAATCCAATTAGGGAGATGGCTTGTTTTGGTCATCTGGAGCGGTTTGACTCCTAAGTAGAGACAAATATATTACTAGAAGTGGTGATATATCGAACTGGACCAAAGTGCCATTAATACATTAATAAGTCTGTTTACATGGATTAATTAACTTTTGATGTTCATTGTGTAATCACCTTAATCCTGAGTAAGAAATTGGCTCCATGGGTGTAATTTGTATGCTTTGACATTCCAAAGGCTAAGGCATCTCGAATTAGTAAGCTACTGAACTGGTTCATTAGACATATGACTTATACTCAATGAGAACTTTACTTATAGATATGGAATCAGAGCGACCATAAAGATTTAAAGTTATCCTCTTAAAAGGTATTATATGGTATAGTGAAAATGGATGAGGCCTCGGCCATTTGTACGCCAAATGATAAATTTTTTACATATGGTGAACAATCATTTTCACATGGAGAGTATAATGGAATTTTAAGATAAAGTGATCAAGTAGGTGAAATGAACATTTTAACCTTAATTTGATTACGGATATCATATGAGGGTATTACACAAATGATAATGTTATTGGACTAAAAGGCTATTTATAAAGCTTACGTAATAAGATATATAATTGGGAGTGCAGTCTTAGATCTTTAGTTGCATGACTCTGAGATTAATAATTATGTGATTAATTATTCGATGTAGAATAATTAATACATAAGATTATTGGAGCCGAATTATATATGTCCAATTGGACCCTTCACTAGTTCAACATAATTCCTTAATGGTTGGATATTGATCGGAATATCCATATACGGAAGTTCTTAAAGCAGTGAAGTTGTACATCAAATTCACACACTTTAGGAGTGGGGGCATTTTTTTAGTAAATAAATGAAAATAAGTTTGAATGCTATTTATTTAGAATCTATATTTAATTTGAATTAAATATTTATTTAGACAAGAATTTGTAATTTAAATTAATTATATTAATCTTTTGATAAATATAGGAATTAATTTAAATAGATATGGAAAATTAATTATTTACATAATTAATTTAATATCTATTAAGTCTTGTTTAAATATTATTTATAAATTAAATATGAATAATATTTTAAATAAATTAAGAAAAATTATTTATTTATTTATTTTAATTTATGATTAAATTAATTATTTTATTATAGTTAATTTTATTTTAATAATTAGTACATATTATTATATTTGAAAAAAATGCCATGATTTTATTTTGAATTAGAATTGGAGTTATGGAAAAGTATAGGGCTAAATAAAATTAATAGTTTAATCAGAATTAATTAGTATTTAGATTAAACGAGCTAAATTCCATAAATTAAATTCAGGCCAAAATATTGTTTATGGACACTATAGCTTGGCCAAATTATAATGGGCACCCATATAAGGGTTGGTGTTACATATGGGTTTTATGGAATTAATAAAATAATTATTGTAGTTAAAAAACTAAAATCAGGGATACCTTGTTACTTGATATAAATAAAAGGCTTACGCCTAGGGTTTTTCTTTAGACTTTTGTGCCATACCTAAAGGTTTCTAATCATAGCATTTCATGATTCTAAACCTGGTGGCACAAGGTGATCATCAAGGAGAATTAAGCCGTATGAATTTGGAGTTGATCAAGACAAAGAGTGCCCACACACTTTACCATCTGGGAATTAGAAAATAGTAGAAAAGGCTAGTTGGTTAAAGCTTTCACACAGATTTAGGAATTCTTTGATGGCACCTTCAAATCTACAACTTAGGTAACTGATTAAGATGGTTTAGTATGATTAGATTAAAAAAATTTTAAAATTCCATAATGCATTTGATCTTTTTCTTACAAAACTAGCTTCCTAGGAAAACCCTAGTGGTTGCTAACCATAAAGAGCTTGAAATAGGGTTATTGCTAGAGTTGTATGGTGATTGGTATTATACCACTATTTAGCTAAAAGTAACTATTTGACCCAAGTTTTTAGTTTGAGGAACCACATGCACCTCAAATATTGCTCTAAGCATTGATTAAGCCTCGCAGACTATTTATCAAATCCTAATAATTCATCAATTCTTACCAGATTAAGCTTTTAAAATCTTATCCTTGTCAAAAATGATGACCCTAGGAATTTCATGTAGCTTGTGCACTTCTTTTAAGTATATTTTAGTTATATTAATAACTTTATAAGGATGACTAAGGAATAAAAAGTTTGCATATTTAATCAATTATCACTAAAACGTAGCTAGAATTTTGGGATAGAGGTAAACCCATAATAAAATCCATTGTAATCACCTTCCATCCTTGTTTTAGAATTGGAATAGGTTAAAGTAATCCAAGGTAGGCTACATGCTCAGACTTATTTCTTTCACATACGTCACACTATTGGATGTAAGCTTGAACCCGTTCATCATTTAAAGCCAAAAAATATATATTTTGAGCTTATGGTAAGTAGCTTGAAAATAAATGCCTTCCTAAGGGAGAATTATGTAAAGCTTGTAGTAAATTGACTTCCCAATTGAGCTTGGTCTATAACATACACCTTACCCTTGAATCTTAGAATACCATACAAATAAGAGAGTTAAGGAATTGCAGTAGGGTCTTGTAGACACCTAATTTTGTCTGGGCCATTTTCAAACAAACCATATCCACTTAAATACTTTTAAATGTAATACACCAATTTGTCTTCCCAAATTGGATTCTGATATCCTCGAATTTCATTAAAAGGTGATAAAATAAAATAATAAAAATAAAAAAGGGATGTCTGTCTAGTGTCATACTCCAAACACTATTAGGCAATATTGCATCAAATGAAAAATTTTTTCAGAGAAGGTTTGAAATGTCTAAGGGCTGTATTAAAAAGTGTAAAAAGATATCATTTTTATAGAATTCGTGAAGATGTATCGATACATTTCATTAATATATTAATCCATCATGGTGTTTTGATCACTCTATGCCTAGAACATGCATTGTAATGATACAAGGCCATATTATATTGATACCATGTCATGTTTTCCATGGAATTTTGGTTCTGGAAGCACC
The DNA here is from genome assembly GCA_038381775.1 of Adansonia rubrostipa. NCBI lineage: Eukaryota > Viridiplantae > Streptophyta > Magnoliopsida > Malvales > Malvaceae > Adansonia > Adansonia rubrostipa. The sequence goes on from JBBYHM010010731.1 coordinate 9,790, forward strand.
TGTGTTGATACAAACACATATGATCGATACTGCATGAAAACTTTCATCATGAGCAAGCTTTTTCACCCAAGTTTTCTTTCATTTTTCTTTTTAATTGCCTTGGAACACTTCATACCCATACAAGAGGTCATTTATACGCATTTTTTCATTAAAACATAGGCATGAGAACCACACACATGAATTAAGCCATTAAAGCTTAAATGAGCTTAAGATAAATAAATTTAAAGTTTAAATTAGGCATGGGAACTAAATAGCATCTATTTTGGTTTTTTTTTCTACCATTTTGTGTCTAGTTCAGCTAAATTTCAATCGATAGCTATTTTGGGTTAGAGTTAAAAAACTCTTTCTAACATAAAACTAAGTTATGGCTATTTGGGGTAGGGTTTCTCTTTAAAGCCATACAACTAAGTTTGTCCACTTTGATTAGTTGAATCCATGCCCCAAATTAAAAGATTTTTTCCTCTTGATCAGATCACCTAAGCCTTAGATAGTTTGTTCACAAGCAAGCTCACATGAGTTATCAGTAAATGGGTGATAATGCATGGGGAGGAGAAATGATCAACCAAGGGAGGTTTTAAACCTCTTAGGGCATCCAAAATGGAGTAGAGAGTTTTGCAAGTTTGATCTAAACTGCTCTTTCCATTTGTTTTCTACTTTGTTTTTAGTCATTTTCCTTTTCATATTATATGAGCTTGAGGATACAAAGCCATGCTTGGGTGATGATTTGAGCCAAAAGTCTAAAAACCATGTTTATGGCCAAATCTTAAGCTATGATCTTCGGATATTTTCTTTTGGTTTCCTTTGTTAAATTTTGTTAAAAGTTTATAACAAATTATGCTTCCATTAGGAAAAATTATTTTCCAAATGCTTTATGCCAAGTTTTCTAGTTTTTTATATGATTTTCTTTAAGTTTTCTTCATTGTGTAGCTTCATTCCAACTCTTCATGCTACTTATATGTTATTCCATGTATGATGCTTGCATTTATGTTCTTTCCATGCGTTATTGTTATCATCCCCATGTTCATGCATTTTCCATGAAAATACCATGACCATGGCAACATTATTATAAACGTTAGTGTACATATGTATGTTCATGTTGATGGGCTATTTTATGTTTAAAATCATATATAACTTGCATTCTATGACATTTTCATATGTTATTATCATGATGCATATTGCCCATGCATTTTCCATTAATATATTGTGATTATGGGAACATCATCATGCATATTGTAACTCTAAGTGTCTTCAAGTTGATTAGGTATTTTGTGAGTAAATATCATGTATGGTACCATACTTGTATGTTTGTTGGTACATAAAATGTTTATAGGTGCATTTAGGAGTGATAGACACTTAAAAGGACCATTTTGCATTTTTTTATAATGTTTTCATGCATATTAAAGATTACTATGTTATTTCTTGCATATGGATATATTTAAGTAATTTTTTTTATGATTTAGAAAATTTATTTAATTTCAAAAATCTTAGGGTCATTTTAGTAATTTGCCATTTTTTAGGACCATTTATTTAATTTCAAGCATTTTAGGGTCATTTTAATAATTTACCATGTTTTAGGATCATTTATGCAATTTCATGTATTTAGGGGTCATTTTAGTGATTTTCCATGATTTAAGACCTTTTATGCAATTTTAACCATCATAGGGTCATTTTAGT